>CM074920.1:3489425-3505623 GCA_037576815.1 Pangasius larnaudii | reverse complement strand
GTCATGCTGGAACAGGTTTGGGCCTCTTAGTTCCAGTGAAGGGAAACTGTAAAGCTACAGCATACAAACACATTCTATACAGTTGTGTACTTCAGACTTTGTGGCAACAGTTTGGGGAAGGAACACAGATGAGTGTTAATTAGCACAAGTTTCTGGTGTAATCATGGTTGGAGAATTCAAGGAATGCATTGTGTTTCTGTTTTTGTGTACTATTTGCCTATCCATGCCCATTTTATGCCTCATTTAAAGCATTCCAACCACTCCCCACTCCTAACAGGTTCCCATTAACTTTGAGGTTCCTACACTAATTACACACACAATTACTTTAATAACACACACCTTTATGTGTATGTGCAATGCTCAGGTTGCTATTCACAACTTATGTGGTTAAAATTGGTTAAAATTTTTTTTAACCATTTGAGAACACATGAGAAGTGATGCGATGAACCACACATTTCATGCAATTTGTTCTCACTCCCTCCAAAACCATACAGTGGAAGACTTCTATAATGAATTATTATGACCTACTACATTGTATGTAAGGAATAAAACATTTTGGGACATGTTATAGGAAGTCAGTGAACAATGGTGTGGTATGGTGCGACTTTTCCAAGGTGTTACAGCTCTCTCAAAAACACAGCAATGACACATCCTAATTCTTATCCATTTATAGTTACATTAAATGAATGTCTACCAAACAAACTGGTTCCTTTTGTCACTTACGTTATAGCACCTATAAACAGTTGTTGCTTCATCAGCTTCTCTTTTTTCTTTCTCTTGGAGTTAACAGGAAAAAATACACAGCTTGTCATGTTACCAAGAAGTCCTTCGACCTTAGGACATAAGGAACAGCTTTACCTCTGACTGTTACAAAGCACAGACAGTGGAGACTCCAAATAAATGTCTTCTTATAGAAAACCTGACTATATCAACAATTACTCTACAATTACTTTATAATCAGTTTACGTGGAGCATCCACAATACAAGTCTGTGTTAACTGTTGCTATAGAAACAATAACGTATTAGAATATATATTACTTACTGTCAGCTCTACAGTCAGGGCTTCTGCTATAGAAAATTAATCAACACGTTTTGACCAATAAGATTAAATAATTCAACAACACTGTGGTATAAAATAGCTTTGACCAGTTGATGGTGAATAATTTTGGCCAGTTTTGAAGTTGGTATCATATCAGCATTAACATTTTAGCCTGTATAACTGTTGACTGCTGATAGACAACATGGAGGTACTGTTCTCTTTTCTTCTCTTTCCTTCATCTTCTTCACTCCCTCTGTTCTTGTTTCAGAGCCTCTGTTTCCTCTCCCTGGCGCTGCAGTGCTGCTTGTGTAGTCTGTGTTTGAAGGTTGCTTCTGTGTTGCTTCCGTTATTGGATTAAATACGAAATTCATCTTTCCACAAATGATGCTGATTTTGATCTTTTCTTCCCCTGTTCATTTCCCATAGATTAATTATGCTGTGTCTGTGAGAGTGGGAGGAGAGCGTGCTGCGGGGTGGAAGATGGATAGGCTCAAGTGGAATATTCCAGAAGCTTCCGTTTCTGCGTCTGGACTACAGTGAGCAGGAGAACAAACGCATTAATCAGACATGTCACTGATCCACCAGTGAAGGCTTGTTGAGAAAATGACACACTCGCGCACACACACACACACAGACAATATTGCTGAGATACAGATGAAAAACCAACATAAATTGTGTTACCAATGTGTTGAGCCACCATGAGTCATCAAAACCATGAGGCTTCAATGAACCTTGCCACAGATTCTACAGATCTTTGTAACTGTACTGGAGTGATCATGAACATCATCGTTCCAAAAGATATTCCCCCAAATAGTATTTTGATGATGAGGATGGAGAGTGCGGTCTAACATGTTGCTCCAATATCTCCCTATAGGTGTTCCTCAGGGCTGGGATCTGGTGTCTGTGAAGCCCAGAGCAAATGATTTACAATGTTTTCATCCTCATCAAACCATTCAGAGAGGCCTTGTGTCCTGCAAATGGGGGCGGGGTCATTCTGGAAGAGACCACTCCCATCGGCATAGAAACGTTTCTTTATATGATACAGAAGAACTTTGTCTTGATTTGCAGTGATTTTTCCCTCCACGGGGATAAGTGGAATCAAACAATGGCAGCAAGACACAGCGGCACAACAGAGCCACTGCTTTTTCCTTTAATTTGTCACGTCTGTACTGTGTGTCACAGAATTATATAAATGTCCCAACATCACTCTCTCCAGCTTGCACACATGCTGTAATCACATAATCAGTCACCAAGATTAATCTGTAACGGGCTTACTTGATATTTCCCCTTCAGATTCTTCAAACGTCTTGTCCTAGCCCTTCAGCTGATCGCACCTACAGCTGATCCTGCGCTAGCTTAGCTGCGTGCGCTGTCTTATGCGATTTAAAATAAGAATAAGCCTAAGTAAGGCTGATCTGATCCTAGAATCGTAGGTCCTTAGAGTCATATGCAACAACCCTGAACTACCTACACCGCATCAACAGATTGTAAGATGCATGTCCACGCAGAGGTCATGCACAAATAGTGTCGCTGGAGAACTGCTGCCATTCTGTGCCTTGATGGATGATGTTTGCTCACTCCAAGCTCTCTGATCACTTCGGAAGTGTTTAGACACATGTCTGCACTGCATGCTAATTCCAACAAACGCCCATGTTGCTGCATAGCCACAGACTTAAAGCTAACACAGGGAATCGAACGCACTACTCCCCTGCTATGTTGTGGATCAATGTAAACCAATGTTTAAATGTAAACCCAAAAGGCTGATTTATAATTCAGCACAAAACAATGACATGCTGTTTCGCAGTATTTGTACCTAAAACCTAACACTAACAGTGGATAAATGCTAGTTACATAACCTGTCTTGTTTTCTGGGTAAAGTAGTCCCTTAAGGCTCAAACAAATGTAAATCAGTGTGGTTTCCTAACCCTGAGGCAAACTCACGGATGATGTGGTTCAAAATTTTGTTAATCATCTAACACTCATTCCTGTTCATAAGGCTGTATTCAGAGCCAGGAAGACTATGAGTCATGTCCGAACTGAATGCTGCTGCCTGAGTAGGGGTTGCACGAATGCAAATTATTATTATTATTTTTTTTTAAATTGTCAATCAGTAATTTAAAAATAAGTAATTGCCTTATTCAAGTTTCAGGACATCGCTAGCTTTAGGCTAAGATCTCATAAAATTCCAGCTTTGGTGTTTGTTAAGAAACACTGCTAATGACAAAAGTAAATAAATTGGTGAAATAAATGTGCAAATGAATACATTAGCATGTCATCTGAAATGATTTGAGGATGAACCAGTTGTTGAAACGCGCCCATGTGAACGAGCTGGCTGCGCAGCTGAAATCGTTGACTCTGAAACCGACAGTGTACAGCGCAGTACAGAAACTCCTAATAGCTTAACAATGGATAGAGGATGTGATGTCTCCAGCAGCATCTGCAAAGTTTCTCAGCCATGTTCAACTCCAGCCTCAGTAGCTTCTGAAAACGAGTCTGGATTCGACGATATGAGCTGCCGTGCTGAGCGCCGCTGACCTAACTCTAAACTAGCTGAGTGCTTATGGATAGTGATGTGCAACACGCGGCTCCGAAAGCACTCTTTTACACAACAGGATTCACTCAGCCACAGTGCAAGGATTTTATCTGCATTGCATTTAGTTTTAAAGCACAACACATATAAATTGACTCCATCTAGTCTTTTCCTATATATATATATATATATATATATATCATAGTCCTGTGCATCAGCCAGTCAACAGAGGAGTTATTTATACTGGGTTTTGACTGAAGATTTGATTTCTGGCTGGAAAAGAGACAAGAAAATGTGATGCATGGCAATAATACTGTATGTTTGCTGAACACTACTAAACATTCTGAATGATAGAAAATGATGAAGGAAGGGAGAAAGCATGTGAGGGCAAGATTATGTAGCAGTAGGTATATGACAGTGCTAGTGAAGGGTTAAAATGCCATTTTTGAGCATGTGATGTTCCAATGTTCTGTTTAGCTCATGAGTAAGCCACTGTGTGTGTATGTGTGTGTGTGTGTGTGTGTGTGTGTGTGTGTGTGTGTGTGTGTGTTACTGTCTGGTTAACATAGAGTTATTTAAATCACCAGGAGCAGACACAGGACTGTTTCACTCCTGCAAAAGCAGAGAACGCCATTCACAGGCTTAAGGATTTGCCATTTAGACTTCACAGCTGAGTTACTTCAGAATGTTCAACTATTACCCCGGCTTGCTGAAACGAAGCTATAACAATCTGTATACTTAATCATCTTAATAGATATCAAAGTGTGGTCCTTGATTTTATTACGTTTTTAATAGGATGAAGATCAGAGTTCTTACTGGGACAGTTTTTTTTATTTTTTTTGTCTTTATATGCCTGAGTGGTCACATTAATTGAATATGGCTCTTATAAGAAGTTGCTTATTTTCTAATCTAAATGCAATTTTAATAAAACTAGAAAAAGGGCTACAACTAAATAAACAGAACATGAACACTGTTTTCACACCTATTAGCCTGTTTATTGAGTCTGAATCAGAGAAACATTTACACTTTTGTTTCATTTGCTATTTGATTTGTACACATAATTAAACAACAGCAAAAAAAAAAAATTGACTGAGGTACATGAAGAACTGAAAACATGTTGAAAAAACTCTTTCATTCCTAGGTCAGAAAAAAGGTGCAAAAGATTCCCAAGTGCAAAAATCCCAAAAATAACCCACGCATCGAGAACATGAAGCAGGCACTCGATAAATTACTAGATAATTATATAAATAACTTGTTTGACATATTTTGGGCATCACATCCAGCTTTTATTTTCTCTTTCTGTTCATCAGTCCAAATATCCAGAACACATGGAATTTCTGCAGCACTACAGCTCTGTCCTTTGGCTCAATTTGAATCTTGTGGCTCACATCTAGCAAAAATGCAGCCCATAATCCAAAATATACAGTATGTTTGGTTCACTACCTGCAGTTGGATCAGTTCCTGACTGAATCGCTTTCTCGCAGTAATCAAACTGCTCCGGAGTGATCAGCTTGGTCAGCTTGGTTCTGACAATCACGGATCAGATGTTCTGCTCCACACCCGAGTGTGATTGCTGTGTTTTCACCTGCACAAATGAACCATGCCAAAGAAGGCACATGTGACATCACCCTTAAACTCTATTGAATTTGTATAAATGTGTGGGGGCCTAAATGGCAGTAGACTTTTTTGATGTTTTTTGGCTCTTTCGCTCAAGTCAAAATTTAACTGTAACGTTTAAGTCATTCTGAGGCCACCGTCTAGAGAAACTTGAGTCTCTGGCTCTCTCAGAAAGCCATTAGTGATTGTCTCGGGCTAGCGGAGGGTGCTGAATACTGATGAACAGATCAAATTGAGAGGAGGGAGTGAATGCATCACTCCCACTAGGGACTGTAAGATGGAGACTTCAGAGGGGAGGGGACTGATTCAAACTCGTTTACTGGAGATTTCGCTTCTCTGTGTCCTATTCTCACTAGGAACCTCTGTGTGTCTGCCTACCTCGACCCCTACACACACACACACACACACACACACACACACACACACACACACACACACACAAAAAAAAAATCCTTCCCCCATCCTACACTCTCTGGATTGAGTCACCCTTCCCCCTCTCAAGGGAAATGTAAACACACACACCCCATTTGCCCCCCCCCCCCCCTCTCGCTCTCTCTCTCTCTCTCTCCCACTCTCTCACACCATCAACACATTTGAATTAGCAGAGCTAGCAGAGGGCCAGAGGCCAAGAGTTGATTGACATGCAAGCTGCTTTCACCCCCCAATGGATCCTGAGATTAGATAATGTGCTCTTGCATATATTTCCATTCCATTGTATACCTGTTAACATGAAAGAACTTCATAACATTAACCATTAGAGTTTAGAGAGAGAGAGAGAGAGAGAGAGCTGAACGTACAGTATATAAAGATGCCTTTGCTCGGAAAACACACACATATACAGTACATACAGTAAGGGCTTGTATTTACATGACTACAAAGAAAAGGACTGTTTGTGTGATTTGGAAAAGGGGGAGGAGAAGCAAACTCTCATACACAAAAGTATACACGCTGCTCCGTATATATATTTGAAAGACCTACAAAACAATGAGAGCTCTTTCAACCAACGAGAGGAGACAAAGTGGCAGAAAGGTTCATTGTGTACACACACACACACACACGTTTGACTTGTCCTTGTGAGGACCTTCCTCTGATTATTAATATAGCTGTGCACACATCTGAACTGAACTCGAACCTTAACTTCAGTAACCAAAAGGAAAGATTTTGCCTGTATTATTATTTTTTTTTAAATAAAAGCTGCAAAAAAAGCAGTTTTCCTTGTGGGGGACCAGCCAAAGGTCCCCATTGAGATATAAGAACATGCCACACCTATACACACACACTGTGGAACACAAAGAGACCAGCTTAAAATGGAAACCATTCAGACAGCTTACCTTGGATAATAAAAGGTGGTCTAACCTTTTAATTATTACCTGAGAGTCTTTTGTAAGCTTGTGATCTTAGCACGCAATGCTATGCTATCATTCTTTCTCATATTTGTGTCTGTGTGTGTCTGTGTGGCTTATTACTGTTTTTCTTTTATTTAAAAAAACTACCTTAAACTCTTCACGAAGGACATACTGAGCCGTATATCATACTTCATCTTCAGTAGCTTGAAAAGTCAACATTGCGTAGACATAGGTGCAGATGTGAGCACAGTGAATGGCGAACAAACAAATCTGGAATGAAACCGTTGCAGGTGAAAACGAGCAGGTGATGAATCAGTTTTAGGCGAATGGAAACATGTCCATCATTTACTCCCCATATGCGTACGACACAGTCCCACTTTACCCTCATATGCATCTAATCTACATAAAATACACCAGAATTTATGCATGCGTTGCGATAGTGAGACCATAAAATGTAAGCATTCAGCAAGCTAGCAGAATTGGAGTTCAGAGGAAAAGAAGTAAAAAAGAGATGGGAGAAAATACATTTTGGTTTGGGAAAAAAAAAATCATAAGCCTGAAAAACAGCATAGATGGTGAGCACAAAATAAAAACTTGAAAATAAACATATAAAAAAATTACTATTGCTAAATGGAGAGGATGGTCAAATAGTTTTTGCAGTTCTTTGTTTTTTGCATCATGTAATA
Organism: Pangasius larnaudii; assembly: GCA_037576815.1. Taxonomy (NCBI): domain Eukaryota; kingdom Metazoa; phylum Chordata; class Actinopteri; order Siluriformes; family Pangasiidae; genus Pangasius; species Pangasius larnaudii. Next base: position 3,498,405 of record CM074920.1, on the reverse strand, counting down.
GGTGAATATAGATAGTCATGTAAATGTGCTCTGTTATTTTAATAAGGTTGTGTAGGGTCAGGTGGTTATGTGAACTACATACTTATATAGCTAGGCTTTTATTCAGTTTAGTGCTCGAATAGGTAAGATTTAACTACAGGCAACTAAATCTGAGCCAAATTTCCATTCTGAACACAACCATGTCTTCAAGCAGCCCACCGTGCCGAGACACTGCCTCTAGCTCAGAGCGTCATGGTACCTCTGATACTCCAGTGCACCCATTACTCAATTAAAAGACTAATGAGCTGATAAAGCTCCATGTCTGTACATTCTGTATCACACTCACCAGATTACACATTGACACTAAGCCCCATTTCTTATATATTAGTTTGACATTTCTGCATGTGCAATTATCAACTTTATTTTTATTCATTTTCAGTGAGTGTTTTATCCTGGGCAGGGTAGAGCCCGAGCCTATCCCATGGAAAATCCCATGGGCGGGAGGCAGGAATACACCCTGGATGCGACACCAGTCCATTGCAGAGCACCATTTATACACTCGTTCACACCTAGTGCCAATGTTCCCAACTGACTTACTGGCATGTTTTTTGGGAGGAAACCGGAGAACCTGTGGAAACCCACAAGCACACGGGGAGAACATGCAGAGAAACTCCACACAGACAGTAATCTGAGATCCGGATCGAACCGGAGACCCAGAAGCTGTGAGGCAGCAACGCTACCTTTATTTTTATTGTTATTTCTCATACTAAATATATCCCGCGGGTTTGATCATAGAGATATACCAGAGATGAATTTGATGAATAAGGATACTGTCTGTGAAATCTGAGTACGCTCGTTTTACGATCAGATTTGTCCCTGTGCAACTGAAATAAGTAAATAAGGGCCATTAATCTTAATAGGCTGTGTTGTTAATCACTCACACATGGCAAGTACAGGACAAAGAAAGCCAGAAAGAAGGATAGTACTGGAGTCAGGAGTTTTTAACACGTCATAAACTGCACCGTGTCAGAGTTGTGCTAGCATACATTGTCTGGCTAATAATAAACAACAGTTACACAACCGTCGCAGTTCAGGGAATGCTCGACTAAAAGATAACAGGAATTTTGTTAAGGGATGTTTTCTCCCATGCAGTATTCACACATGTTTTTGTAAGCCAGTATGCCTTTGTCAGCACAATGACCTAAGGTTAATTATATGACACAAAGGGAGTGTTAACGCTGTAAAATGGCCTGAGCTTAAAAAAAAGGCCACCTACATAAACCACAAAATGAACATGTTGGAAGGGTCAGATTTTGCAGCAGCTACATTTCATTCAGAAATCCGTACACACATTTTAGATTATTTTTAAAACTCAAGTTAAACTTTTAGGAATTTTTACAACCAGTACTAATTTCTGAGTTAGTAAGGGAACATGATACATCAAATTAAAAAAGATGATGAAACATTGTGTACCTAAATTGCAGTGTTCGGAGCTGTTCATTTGTTAGGTTAGTTATCATTTGAAATTGTAGCGGTATCTATCAAGCATGAGAAAAGCAGCAAACAACTAGATAAACTACATATAAACACAAACAGCACTATAACACATTGGTGAAACCACCATGGCCTAGTTCCAACCAGAACTGTGCATCATTAGGATTAACCAAAGTACTACTATGCAAAATGATTTTGAAGTACGAAGTATGAAAGCATCCATTATTTCCCCAAAATCTGCATGCTCTTTTTTATTTTTAATGTCTGCTCTTTATTTAAAAAGGAATGAATAAGTATATGTTTTGTCAGTCTTAATAGTGAAATAATTATTCCTTGGATCTGTATTCAGTTGAAGACCACAACTACGTGAAAAAAAAGGTACACACTAAAAGCTGATTATCACATGTGAAGCACTTGAGTCATGCCGTATCATTAGGTTCCCCAAAATGAGTCATCTCCCAGAGGCACCGAGGTGCCTTAGAATGGCTCTGAGACTGGCCATGTTTAGAGGATCGATCTTCATGAAAATTTAATGCAGAGAGGGTCCCTCGACGTCTGCTTCTCGATCGTACCCCCCGCCCCCCACAAAAACCGACACTATCAAATTAAGACGACAAACCGCTTCTCCCCAATTATCCTCCACTCATCAAAAAGTAATCCCCCCATTAACAGATGTTTTGCCACAGTTCACGGCTGCAGAAAGTCATTTCTTTGCTACTTAGCGCGACTTTGTTAATTAAGAAATTAGCTTGGCAGAGTGCCTGAAGGCAAATAATTAGTGACTGATCTGTTTTTTTTTGTTTTTTTTTTAAGACTTACAGTACATGAGTGCTGGTGTGTGACGTGAAACCAGGGTTTGTACTTGAGGCCAGGCGTGACTGTGCAGGTAATTTAAATGCCAGTCTTTGCACAGTCAGCCCCCTTTCCTTTTTATAGCACTGAAACCTAAGAATTACACAGAGACTGAAATGGACCTTTGTTCCTTTGGCAGCGTAGGGCTACAGATATCTGTCAAGCAAGACCACCAAATTGAATCTAATGGGATGGCTGCAAATTATGGCAAATTAGGCTACAGAGACGAAAGAAACTCTCTCTCTCTCTCTTTCTCACACACACACACAAACACACACACATTATATATATATATATATATATATATATATATATATATATATATATATATATATATATATAAAGTGAACAGTCAGTTCTCGAAGTTGATGTGTTGGAAGCAGGAAAAATGGGGAAAAATGGGCAAGTGTAAGGATATGAGTGACTTTGACATGGGCCAAGTTGTGATGGCTAGATGAGTGGGTCAGGGCATCTCCAAACAGCAGGTCTTGTGGGGTGTTCCTGGTATGCAGTGGTTAGTTCTCCAAGAAAGGACAACCAGTGAACTAGCGACAGGGTCATAGGCGCACAAGGCTCATGGGTGGGGGGGTGAAGGCTAGCCCGTCTGGTCCGATCCAACACGAGCTACTGTAGCACAAACTGCTTAAAAAGTTAATACTGGCTATGATACAAAGGTGTCAGAACACATGGGGCTGTGTAGCTGCAGACCGGTCAGAGTGCCCATGCTGACTCCTGTCCACCCCTGAAAGTGCCTACAATGGGCACCTGAGCATCAGAACTGGACCATGGAGCAATGGAAGAAGGTGTCCTGGTCTGATGAATTGTATTTTCTTTTACATCATGTGGACGGCCGGGTGTGTGTGCGTCACTAACCTGGGGAAGAGATGGCACCAGGATGCACTCTGGGAAGAAGGCAAGCTGGAGGAGGCAGTGTGATGCTCTGAGCAATGTTCTGCTGGGAAACCTCGGGTCCTGGCATTCATGTGTATGTTACTTTGACACGTACCACCTACCTAAACATTGTTGCAGAAAAAATACACCTTCATGGCAACGGTATTCCTTAACGGCAGTGGCCTCTTTCAGCAGGATAATGCGCCCTGCTACACTGCAAAAACTGTTCAGGAATGGTTTGAGGAACATGACAAATAGTTCAAGGTGTTGACTTGGCCTCCGAATTGCCCAGATCTCAATCTGATCGAGGTGTCACGTACCACAGCACACCTTCAGAGGTCTTGTGGAGTCTATGCCTCGACGGGTCAGAGCTATTTTGGTGGCACAAGCGGGACCTACACAATATTAGGTTGGTGGTTTTAATGTTATGGTTGATCAGTGTATATATACGTGTGTGTGTGTGTGTGTGTGTGAGAGAGAGAGAGTCATTTCATCACCTACAGCCATAAAAATACTTTTGTAAAGCTGATAAAGGATTTACATCCGAATCTTAAGAAACTATATACTAAACCTGTTATAGTTTGGAAAATAATTTGGTCACACTGCTATTGCATTTGAGAAGATGCTATAATTTAGTGATGGAATACTCAATACTGACGTTTCAAAGCCATCTCAAGCATTCGAAGAGCTGGTGTCTTGAAACATTTGAGGTGTGATTCACACTCTCATGTCATGTGATCACGATCAAGCGAGTGTTTGAAATGCTTCGGAGCTATCAGCTCGCGTTTCCATTGACACTGTTTCTAAATCAGTCAGCTGGTGCCAAATCAGTGTTTCCTGTAAAGTGCCAGAATGTTTAAAAGTGGTTCAGACGCATCCAAATTCGAGGGTGTTTGAGAGAGGAGAGAGATTGCAAGAGAGACAGCATCTGTAAACCGATTGATATTCATGTAATATTATAGAAGGTGCATGCAACGCTCTATGGTGTGACTTATAGTATTTATAGTTATAGTATTTCTACCTAGAGTCCCAATCAAAAGTGAAATGTACAATTTGAAATATATCTTCTATGTTTTTGCCATTTGAAGCCCTTGTTCAAAACATCATATTTATTGTCATCATGAGTGTCATCACACGGCATGATTTCATCATACGTTATTGTTAACGTTATTAGTACGAATGTCAGTATGCAGTGTTAATACATATGGCCAGAGGATGTCACTAGTGAGACGGGTGTCAAAACATTTCAAAACCTAGGAACAATTTCTGGCACGGATTTGTCAAACGAATCAGTGAGGCTTTGTTTCGCCCATCACTGCTTTAACCGGTTGAGCGATTAATTGGATGAATACGAGATTATTATAGAAATATGCAGTCATTTTTTTTCTTTTAAGTGGCAAACATTAAAATTACAGTTAGAATATCTCCCAAAGCTATACTACCATATTGGGGGCCCATAACACACTAAAATAAATAAATATTTGAGGGTCACTTTAAGGACTACTGAGACTACTAAGAACTGATGAGCTGAAATAACAACAAAAACAACAGTCCCCAAAGATAGACACCTACAGCCAACATTTCAGTTCCTAACATGTCTACACAGCTGGTAATGCTAACACCCAACACTTAACTCCCAAGCTCAGCAATGTTGGGAAGCTGCAATGTAACAAGAATGTAGACTAGCTGGTGGCCTTCAAGGACTCTTGGACCCTTTTCAGATCAGGATCTAAAGTCAATATGTGGTGCGCTGAGGAGCCTGGGAACCTGTGAGTGCATTTAGCTCTTTATGAATCTGTTTGGAAAAACCTATGATCAACATAGCTTTAAAAAAAAAAGGCTTAAGCAAAGTTAGCTAGCTTTTTATATTACTGATTTCAATAACTGACATGTGACGGTCATTACACAGGAGGTCATAGGAGGCTACTATGTGTTACATTGAAGAAATAATGGCTGCAAGCACTAAATAGAGTTTAAGCACCATGTTAGGTTGGTCCTGTTCACCATCCCCCATCAATCTATTGACCTCCGTTTTTTCCCCCCACCATCTGATCCCAATTGCAGCCATGAGCTGTAGAAAGCTTCACAAAATTTAAGCCAATTTGCCCAAAGTCAGCAAAAGGATTTTCCAGAAAGGGCAGGTCATGAAGATAGTTCCTTCCCATGTGATCGTTCAGACTGGAGAAAAATATTTAGTATTTTTTGAATTTCTTTTCCACTTTTTGAGTTTTCTTCTGAAGTAATTCAAATTTGATGGGACAACATAAAATGGGTGGATGGAAACCAAACAAAAACCCCAAAACAAAACAAAACAAAAAAAATCTAAAATTACTTAAAACAGTAAAGACGGCAGATACAAAGCATTTTCTCTTAATATTTTAATTGAAAAATACTTCAGAATTCATCTTTTGACTGTGTAATACAATAATCTTGAGTTTTGCAATACAGTGTTGAACTCTACTGGTTTTGGTAAGGAAAAGTGCTAAGTGGTGGACCGAGGTTGCAAGCACATAAATGGTAAGCACCGTCCACCACACATCATGTTCTTTACTATCTTCATAAGCCTGGATGTGTACACCAAGTCCATGACTTTACGTACCAAATGTTATCTCTCTCTTATGCAGGCTTGAACGGTTAACCTTCAGCCTCACACGGTCAGAACCAATCCAAAATAGAGTTACTCGTAAAGGATTTAGGCAACATTATTATTGTGATACACACAGTAATGCTTCGAGCCGGTCGTCAGAGAGAAAAATCAAGCATTCCTCGAACCAAAACGGTAGCGTTCGTAATTCACAGTGCTAAAGTAGAAAGCTCCTTCAGTATGACGACGAGGCTACTTGCACAGTAAGTCAACAGCAGCAGAAAAGGGAACCAGCCCTTTTTCATTGTGATAAGTCAAGTCAATTTTCAAGTTTTTTTTTTCTGTAAGTTCACTGTGGTTCGAAACCACCCAGCAAGCCATACAGTGTCTGTAAAAGTTCAACATAAATCCAACTGAAAGCAAACAAACTGCCCAAATCAATCAATAATCCAAGCGGTGCATCATTGCGTTGGCACATGACGATGGGCCCCAGGCTTGCAGGAAGGCATGAATGAGGGGGAAAAGATTCTTGAAGTGAACATGGGTTATCGCTTCTTTTTCTGCTTTAGGGCTTTTCGTCGCTTCACGATCATCTCGTACAGTTTGTCCATACCTTCGTGAAGCCCTTCGCCGATGATGGCACAAGCGGGCTGAACGTGGTAAGCGGTGGATGGGGTCAACTCATTGAGCGCCAGCTGCTTCTCTATATCAGCCACGGGCAGAGACCTGGGCAGGTCCTGCTTATTGGCGATGACCAGCAGCGGCGTTCCTTGGTTCTCAGCAAATTTGGTAACCTTGTGCAGCTCGGTCTTGGCCTCCTCGAGCCGGTCTACGTCCACCGAGTCCACCACGTAGATGATGCCGTCTGTACATCGACTGTACGACTTCCAGAGTGGACGGAGCTTCTCTTGGCCACCGACGTCCCAGAAATGGCAGCTGATGCCCTTCGCGGCACCATTGCTCAGCTTGATCTTCTCGGTGTTGAAACCGATCGTGGGTACAGTGTTCACAAACTCATTGAACTTCAGCCTGTAGAGGACAGTCGTCTTGCCTGCCGAGTCCAGCCCCAGCATCACAATGTGGAGGGACTGGAAGGCGGATATGTTGGAAAAGCTGTTCCCCATTTCTTTTGGCCGTTCTCCGATAGAACCTGGTGAGAATGATTCAGTCGGAGCTGTTCAGCAGTAGCAGTAGTCTTAACAGATTTCGACTCTGGATGAGGCAGTCATGAGAAGATGCTCAAGGCAGACGTGGCAGAAATGTTCTCAAAAAGTCTGTAGTCCTCGGTTGCACACCTTTAATGTCCCGGTACAGAGATTGTTTCTTTTACATTTGCATTCTCCTCCATGCACAGGTTAAAACGCCATCTTTCCTCTAACAGCCAGACCGGTTCCTGCTCCCAGTCACTCCATACTGCACATAAACTCGTCCTTTTTCTTAAACATGATGCCTTTCAAATGAAAAAATATCGTCTTTATGTGGACTAAATCCTTAAAAAACAAAAACAAAAACCCTAGTGGTCCCAGTAAACGAGTATGTGAAGCACACGGCAGATCAGTAGTCGGAGCACACAGCACACCTCAGCACCTCCAGCAGTGAATGCTGAGAGGAACTGCATAGCGGCGAAAGGGCTTCCTGAGGCTCCGCCCACATGCGCCGCCGAACACACACACACACACACACACACACACACACACACACGCGCGTGATTGACACTCCGAGATCGTCTCATGATTGGTCGAGACCAACCAAGAAACAACACCCCTACGTCCCGCCCACTGCCGTCGCCTAGCTGCACCATTTCCTCTCAGTGAAACACACCACATAGCAAATAAACAGACGTTCACAGTGGATGAGTCAGGAGCTTTTCCGTTCCGTCTAAAACCAAATACCTTGTGAATGTTTATCTAGTGATAGTGTGCATCATATTAACACAATAAACCTTTTTTTGTCGTTTGTAGCCTGTCAATGGGACATTCTGAGAAGCGAATTACTGTCAAACTAAACCGTTTTCTTGATTAGCTTGCTAACACCAGAGGAAAACAGTGCTAAACTACCAGGCTAACTCTACACCTCATATAAGTGCAATAATTACACACACGTTAATAAAGTTATCAGAATAGTATCAAGTGTAATTGTACAAACCTGCAGCGCCACCTGCTGTCAGTGTTTAGACTCACAGAGCAGTGTTAACATTATACACCATCGGGACAAAAGTATGTGCACCCCTGACCATCACACCTAAATGTGTTCCTTCTCCAGACTGTTTCCACAAAGCTTAAAGCACATAATTGTATAGATTGTCTTTGTACGCTGTAGCATTACAATTTCCCTTCACTGGAAACAGTCTGTCCTCTGTGCTCCCATCAGGGAAGTGCTACAGGATCCTGAGGACCACCACAGAGAGACTCAGGAGGAGTTTCTACCCTCAGGCAATCCGGCTACTGAATGAGGACACTTGAGAAGTCTGCATACTGCTAACTCACACACAGACACACATACACAAACAGTTGCACTATGGACGAACAAAAACTTTTGCACTCTTTTGCACACTACATCCTCGAAAAGCTGCTAAAATTCTCCAAAGCTGCTAAACATATTTTTACACATAACATTTATATTTTGTCTAATAGATTCTATTATATTGTATTTTATTATATTCTGTTTTATTATGTATTACTGTTGCACTGTGGGATGAGACACTAAGGAAAAACATTTCACTACATTAATCCATCACATGTATGTAATGTATGTGACAAATAAAGAACCTTGAACCTTGGAAACCTGTTCCAGCACGACAACGCCCCTGTGCACAAAGCGAGCTCAGTGAAGACATGGGGTGCGTCTCAATCAGCTCCCCAGGTCGTCAATCAGTACATCATGGGACACTGATGACTCAATTTCCAGCAACATGACTATGTATGCGCGTTGTAAAATGTCACCACTGGCATTTATCAACAACAGGCAGGACTGATATCTTTCTGACGTTATACATGTCATATAAATTTGTTCGCTTAATCATACACGTTTCTGTCATGGTACTTCAAGCAGGATCGTAGGCTAGCTAGTGGATTTTTTAAAAACATTATACATTCAAAAGTCGTTAGACTCAAACCAACCTTATACAGAACGTCGAATAAAGTTAAAAATGTAACTTTCTCTAATGTAAGTAATCATTTG
>CM074920.1:3468567-3482252 GCA_037576815.1 Pangasius larnaudii | reverse complement strand
AATGATGGCTTCCAAAGAAATGGTAGGAGTCAGCGTGGATGAAAAGTTGATTAATGATTAAGATCAGGTGAGAGACACTCAGCATTTATTACACAACTGTTCTTGTCCTTTATGTGAATTTTATGTGAAATCAAATCCATCATTGAAAAATGTGGCCAGGTGGTCATAGGTAAATTGAAGCAGCATGCCAGCATAGCATGCAGCAGCTATAAAAATGAAAAAAAAAAAAAAAAAAACATGAAAAAATGGAATATAAATTAGGCTAAAATAATACGTAAACATCGGTTAAAACAGTGGTCTCACTGAATATACAGTATTTTTTGAGCAAATGTGTTGAGAAAAGCTATTATGGTGGTTTCACTAAAGCTTCCAAAGCAGAACATTAGGCAATCAAAAAGAGCAAACAGGAAGTAGAATACTGGATTTCATTTCCAATGAATATTTTTTAAAGAAAACCAAAATTAATGACACAAATACCAACAGGGCAAAGATGTAAACAACACCGGTACTGACCCGGCCGTTCCAGCAGAGGCCACAGCGAGCACCATGCAGTTAGTGTTCGTTTATTACCATGTAGGAAGCCTGACATTAACGGGTTTGTTTGTTTGGTAGTGTTTGATTAGGCTATGTGTGTATGTCTGCATCTGCACTGAATAGGTGTTATTACCTAAACAGTAGACCACAACATTAGAATCCAGTGACAATGTGTTCAACTTGGCTGCACTGCAATGCTTGGAGCCATGTGTTTACCGTGGCTATGGAACATGATCTGTAATGATATAGCTGATCGATTACACAGACACACAAGCCATAGAGCCAATACACTTTTCAAACCTTTCCATTCAGGTGGCAGCCACTTAAAACCTATTCCCAAGTGCCTGCAAGTGGTAAACATTATTGCACAAGTGTTGGCTCCTCCCGCAGGTTTATGCGGACTTCACTGGAAGTTAAGCACGGTTTTATAAAGCTGCCGTTTCCATTGCGGTCCTTTTCGTCAAATCAAACTCAAGAAATTTAAATACGATACAAGACAAGTGTCCTTTTTATCAAAATGATATAACGTGCAGTGAGGAAAGGTACAGTGTGTTATTTTTGTTAAAAATGTTCGCAGTCAGTCGATTCAGACACAATATTTACATTCACTTACATATGCATTTACATGCGTATATCAAACAATTGAATCAAAGGGAGAAAAAAAAATGCTTTGGGAAAATATCGACTCATCAGTAGCACAAAAAAATATCAAACATGGTATATTTTCATATTACATGTGAAAATAAAATGAAATGGTTCATTTGGTGCAAAACAATGTATACACATAAAAAAAAAAAAAAAAATAGGCAGTAGAGACATGTCATATTGCTAAATCATCATTTCTAAACAGTGGTCAGTATGAGCCTTAGTAGAAAAACCATGGTTCTTGATAAATGGTGTGAAACAGCAATCTGCAAAATTCTATGTACACATATGAATGATTTCCAAAGGGTGGACTTACATTTACATAAAATACAGTATTTGGCACATATTTTTCAAGCTTTATATGTTTCTTTCAGTCATTTGAATGTGTAACAAATGTGTGCAGTGTCAAAACAGGGTCTGAAAAGCTCTGTACAAACAATTCTAAATCTACAGCAAAATAACAAGTATGTAAATAATATTAATACTTAACATAATGTGTGTTTTTGCAGTTTGGCTTTTGGTGGTTCATGGGCATCAACAGTCTTAGAGTAAACACCCTGCATCTTGAATTAGGAAGTGGTATAATATATGTGAAACTGATAGGAATGATGGTAAACTAAAGCCATGTGAACATTAAGGAGCATATAATTAAATTAAGTGCAGCGTGAACTCCAAGATGATCTTTATTCTCTTGGAAATAGATCTAACAGTCGATCATATGCAGAGGAAACATGCTTATCCGAACTCTTTGTTTAATGCACACATTAACACATGATGATTGTTCAGTCAGTAGTTTCACCTTACTTATTGTCAGGTTGCCTTTTTCACTGAAACTTACATATGAATGGCAAAACGAGTGGCAAAAAATATGATACGAGACGCAGAGGTTGATATTTAGGTTTGCTAGCAAAGCCTGCAAAATAGAGCGTGTTAAAACGCAAAGCTTTGAATGAGGAAAAAAAAGGAAATTGGCAGGGAAACTAAACATATCAGTACAAACATATTTATGCATTCATCTTCGGTAAGGGCTTTATCCTGGTCAGGGTTGTGCTGGAGCTGGATCCAGAGCCTATTAACTCAGGAACACTGGGCACATGGGTATGGGATGGTAGTCCATTGCAGGGCATCACACAACCAAAACCATTCACATACCAATATGGGTTTTTTTTTTTTGGGAGATGGAAGAAAACCAGAGATCCCGGAGGTGAACCCACATGGACATGGAGACAACCTGCAAAACTCTGCACAGATCAGACAACAACCTGAACTCATGATTGAACCAGGGACCCTGAAACAGTTGAAAAGGCAACTCAACCCGTTGCGCCTGTGTGCCGCCCCAATACGAGAATATATTTATAAAATGAATCGTCTACTTGTTACTGCGAGTAAAAGTGGAATAGGTCAGTACTGGCGTTACCCGTGATACCAGAAAAGTGCTCTGGGCTGCATTTGATCACAATTTAGACATTAGATCATTAGTTCATATTATCCAGATGTAATTGTGAGGTTTTGCTCAGTCAGGGGTTCATTACCATCTCAGTAGGCGTTATATTTCACCAAGCCTATTTCATTGTTAAGCAAAGAAATTGTCTGTGTGAATTGTCAATGTGCTTTGGCCCAGCTGAAATCCACAATTCTTGCTTTCCAGTACTGTTTGCAACACTACCTTGTTGACTTTCCCTGTTCACTACGAAGTGTGTGTCAGAGGAGTGGCCACTTGCATCCTAAAGTGTTTAAGGTCTCTGGACAACTTGAATTTGATTTAGTTCTTGACTGTACAAAAGAGTACAGTATTTCTTTTGATCCTATAAGCTTGCTAATTAGCTAGCTAATTTACATTTATAAACACCACTATTTTTTTATATTTTGAATCGAGTGTCTACAGGTCATACGGACTCGATCCCTCTGTCCTCTCAGGAGTGAAACAGCTACTAAAGATGCCGATGGGGAGCTGAGCAAGAGGAAATGGAGAAGGGAAGTCTTCTTAAAATGGAGAAGGGAAAAGTGCTTAAAATCGTTACTGAATTTCATCTACTAACAGCAATGAGGATTATGGGTAAACTTTACATGCTATGTCAGGAAATTTGCCACTAGGCTTTTGAACATGATATATATCATATATTGCACTGTATGAATAAGGTGTCATTTTGGATGCATCTGTGATGTCTATACGGCGCAGTCGTCCTGGGGGGCGGTGCTGAAGGCGGCGCTCCGTAACAGGTCCAGGCTGTTGATGAGGATGAGTGTTCCTGTTAAGTGCCTCCAGCGCTTGGTGATGGGGTTCTTCATTCTGTCGAGGGCAGTGTGAAGCTCCTGGAGTATGTCCCTGTAACTATCGCCGATCTGGGCTGCCCACGTTACCAGGAAATCATACGCCGGCTTCCACATGGCCTGGAATGGGGAAGGATGTAAAAGATATTAAGAGAATGGCAATATTTTTGTTTTTTCAGCTCTCACATATGGATGGATATATTCATAATACAGCAGGCTAACAGGCAATATCTGCCTGCCACAGTTTATTAAAGTGCGACGTTTGAATCCAGATCTCACACTAAATATTTCCGGTTTTCATTGGATTTCATATGAATTGAGTAAGAATATCTATGATCTGGGGGGGAATTCTGCCAATTTGCTCCCAGTGTTCCTGGATTACGCTCCGGATCCATTATAACCTGTACCAAAAAGGGCGTACTGAAGATGAATGAGCTGGATGCTAACTTTTACTTTTGATTGTATTTAAGTGTGCATGTGTGTGTTTCTCCACACCTCGCTCTCTATCACACCATCTGTGCCTCGGTAAGGAGCCTCGTAAGAATCCATCTGTTTGCGTGACACTTTGGCCAGTTTTTCTGCGAGCTCTCTCCAGCGGTCAGACACTTCCACTGCTGCCGTGAGAAGCGCAAAGTCCTTCAGCAGCCGAGCCACCAGCCCTTGACAGTCCAGTTTCAGCAGGGCCTGAAATCACAGAAAAACACCACATTTACTGTGCAAAAGTCTTAGGCACATGTACAGAAATGCTGTAAAGACCAGGTTACATTGGTGTTACTACTATAAATTTCCTGTCCATGTTAACTGCTTTGTAAACAAGGTCAGATTTTCCTCATGTCTAATCTCTTCTATTGAAGCATGTGTTCAGACGACACACTGATGGATCTGATCTAAAATGGATCATAAGGCTTCGCACAAACTGTAGTTTTACTCTCACTGTTTCCAGTGAGATCTGGAAATCATGAGCCACTAACTGCCAAATAGTGATCAGAACACGATGGTTGAACTCAAGCCTAAAATTACATATAGCATCTATTATGTATGTACACGAATCAGCCATAACATTAAAAACCACTGACAGGTGAAGTGAATAACATTGATTATCTCGTTACAATCACACCTGTCAAAGGGTGGGATATATTAGGCATATTAGGCACCAGGATGCACTGTTTGAAGAAGGCAAGCTGGCGGAGGCAGTGTGATTGGGCAATGTTCTGCTGAGAAACCTTGGGTCCTGGCATTCATGTGGATGGTACCATGACACGTACCACCTACCTAAACCTTGCTACAGACCAAGTACACTCCTTCATGACAACGGTATTCTCTAATGGCAGTGGCCTCTTTCAGCAGGATAATGTGCCCTGCCACACTACAAAAATGGTTCAGGAATGGTTTGAGGAACAGGTGTTGACTTGGCCTCCAAATTCCCCAGATCTCAATCTGATCGAGCGTCTGTGGGATGTGCTGGACAAACAAGTCTGATCCATGGAGGCCCCACCTCGTAACTTACAGGACTTAAAGGATCTGCTGCTAATGTCTTGGCGCCAGATACCACAGCACACCTTCAGAGGTCTTATGGAGTCCATGCCTCGACGGGTCAGAGCTGTTTTGGTGGCACAAGGGGGACCTACACAATATTAGGCAGGTGGTTTTAATGGTATGGCTAATGTTATGGTGTATGTGTATGTGTATGTACGTGAGTGTTGCTGTAATTATATTACTGCAAGTTGAGACAACTATTGTTATCGTGCATGTTACTGAACCGTTTTCAGCTACAGCACATGCTGTGGCATGCACCCTTGCCACAAAGCCGAGAGACACGGAAAAAAGCATGAAACTAACACATTCATTCATGCACACAACCAAAAGAAACTGTCAAGGAAAGTGAAAGAATTATGACCTGGTGCAGTCTGCAAATTCAATAGCATTTATACTTGAATTAAAGGAAGTATTAAATATTTTAGGGAAGAGTGTATTGTGTCACATTACAATAAAGTGGTGTACAGGTTAGCTGGTTAAATGAAATCCTCTGAGCTGAAGTGTGCACGTCTGTGTGTGTGTGTGTGTGTGTGTGTGTGTGTGTGTACACAGCACTTTGGCCCACAGGATGAACTGTTTCAATCAAGCAACTGAGTATAATGACTATGTGCTTTGATGAACTTGCAGATAAGGCTCTTAGCGAGGGATTACGTGCTAGTACGAGCATAACGCGCCATCCAGTCCCATCCAACTGGGAAACACTGGAGGAAGTAGGAACATCCGGCTGGGGTGGATGGAAAAAAGACCAGCGTTTGTTTGGTTTTAGTCGGCTTGCTGCTTCCTCCGCCCTCTTCTCTCTGGTGTGTGCTTCAGTAGGATTCACTGAAGTTCAGTGAAAGTTTCGGTGATTTTTTTTTTGCTACAGCTTCTCCTGCCAGAGCTGTACGCCTTCAAAGAAAAATAATCTCAGGCTAACTTTATAGCATGTAAACACAGCAGCAGAGGACACATGCTATCACACACACACACAGTTTAAGTCTTTGTTGTGGGTTGTTTGCATTGACCTTTGTGCTACTGTAGCTAAATAATGCTATGTCTCGCACATCTAGCGACATCTAGTTTCAACCTTAACCTCAGTGTTGACTTAACAGTTATCTCTGGCTCTTTTAAATGATCTTTGTAAAAAAAATTTTTTAAAGATGATATAGATTTTGTTACAAAATATCTCTACAAGGTAAAACCTGTCACGTGTTCCTACCATTATATGGACATCTGTTGCTCATAAAGAAATATAAACATAGCACACACACACACACACACACACACACACACACACACACACACACACACGCGCGTTTGTCTTACTATCCTTCCACTGACATAATATTAATGCAGCTAACCAAACAAATTGTTTAAATAAAAGCTGCAGTTATTGTAAAACAAACAAACAAAAAAAGGTTGGCCTCATGGGGACCAGGCAAATGTCCCCACAAGGTCAAAATATCAGATATTCCAACCCTTTCAGACACACACACACACACACACACACACACACACACAGTCCATGAGGTCTGTGATGTCCAATTTCACAGTTCCAGTTGCATGGATGGAATGCTCGGTATGAGAGGAAATTGGGGGAAGGTTTACATCTGATAACCTCGAGGATCTACTCTGAGCCAGACCGAGAGGTTTTGAATTCCTGCCTTTCAGTTTACATATTTTTGTTTACCAAGTGATGGGTTAAACGAAGGTATTCTTCATATTCATTAAACGTGTTAAATAGCATTGGTGCCTTGCTAAACAAATCCACCAGTGATAAAATTCATTGCTACTTGTTTACGCAGCTGGACCTTTCATGTGTACTTACAATTTTTTTTGGAAGATTAGCTTCATATTAGAAATGCTGCCTGCAAGTAAAACTGCCATCTGTTTTCATGGTTGAGGTCAAGATGAAGCAAAAAAAGTGGCATGTTGCTGGAAAGTGGAGTTTCCTGACCAGCTCTGACAACGTTACAATATTTGACAAGGTGAATGATTTTCTAGTTTAATATACCATAAATGTACTATAATTTCGAATTTACCACAGAATGAAAATGACCTAAATGTTCTGATAATGATCAGGTAGAAGCAGAGGAACAACTGATAACTAAACATAACCAGAGAAAATTGTAAATACATTCCTCAAATGCATGTGGCCCTTCTGATTTTTTTTCCCAACCAACATCCCTTTCTACTGTGTTAGTAATAAGCGTGGGTACTAACAGTAATACGGTTAATTTCATTTTAATATTAATTCATGGTTTCCCTCTCATAACCACATTTTTTATAAACCTGTGTTGTAATTACATGTTTCTTTTTAAATCTGGGCGTTAGTTTTCTTGATAAAAATGAAGCACGCTCTCGTGCTAGTAGTGTGTATGGTGTGGGTTGAATGAACAGTTATAACCATCCTGTATGAATACGTGATGAGGTTCATGATCTCCACCACTTTCCTCTGTACTGTGCTAACAATATTGGCCCACCTTTTGGTGTTTATGTATATTGCCCATGAGAGGTTTTAGAGCAGTCCCAGCATTCTGAAGAGTACTTCTTCAATTAAAGGAAGTATGGACCAGAATATATATAAATGGCAATGACAAAGACCGTTTCCTGTTGTCAAACCCATTTTTAAACAACTGCATTTCCTGCCAAGATACGCTGCTGATCATCACCTCGTTCTTAGCAGTGAGACACCTAAGTCGAGATATGGGGCAACTCTCCTCTAACATGGTTTAGGAACGGCACTAAGTGTGAGTGCAGGTTTCAGAATCACTGTCATAGCCAAGTGCTTTCTGCGCAGCACTTTTATATCAGCATTTCATATTCCAACATGAAAAGGTTCACTGTGCCCTGTGCAACTCTCAGTGAACTCAGAAAAGAGCTCATTAACACAGAAAAAGGCCACACAATTCATCAGCGTGAAGCTATATTCACTGGGAATGCTAGCCACTCTGTCACCCCAGACATTATGCTTGCCAATCAGATTCAGCCATTCTGTTATTTGTGATACAGGCTCCTGTGGAGGATGCTGAAATTAGTCAAAGCAGCCACAGGGGTAGTCCTCCCTGGACTGTGTGAAAGGGCTTACAAGCTTTTCAGAAGTATTTAGGGAGCGGGAGAAGTGAGGGGAGAAACCATGGACGCTTCCCTTACTGGCTTGGGAACAGTGCCGTGCCACAGGCTCACAGGGGCTTGTGACCCCCCAGGAGATGAGAACACATTAACCAGCTGTGTATGTACTCAGAAGTGGTGTTCCAGCTCTGGGAAAGTTTTGGCAAGGCACAGATGGACCTCTTTGCCAATGCCACGTCAACACGTTGCCAGTAGTCTGCTGGGACAGGACGCACTGCCCACAACTGGCCTCACAATGTACTATATGTCTTTCCTTACTGATTATATGCATGTTAGACAGAATTCAGCATCCAAGCCACAGAGTTTTAATCGTGGCCCACAGATGGCTGGCAGGACATTGCTACTTTCACTAGTGGCCAGAACACCCACTGGAAAAAGTGGCTATATTTAAACTCTGTAAACACAAAAGGGATGACCTGGATCAATAAGACCATCCATGACTAAGAAGTGAACAAAAGATGGACATTAAGATGAATTTAAACCATGGCTCTGTGTGTGTCTTGTCCTGGTCCAAATACAAGAGCGTGTGTTTGAACAAGGGGCGTCTCCTGATGGGCTCAAAGCCCTCCTGTTTAGATGCAAACAATAAAAAAGGAAACATCTGTTGAGCCAAGCTGACACACCCTGGCCTTCTTCCATCTTCCGCCAATACGGAAGAGAATACTAATCACTAGCTGGCCTGGGCTGGCCATACACTCAAAGATGCTCTCTTGGCTTGGGTGCAGAAATTCAGCATATGTTGATTATGAAATCTCCATATGGATGTCAGCTGATGAATTGCAACCGACCAGAAATGAACCTCAAAGCAGGTTTCAAAGCAGGACAATGGCATGTGCTCATCTAGTTTCTACTGGTATATAACATATCGATTCAAAATTTATTGCTGCTGTTCATTTAGAATTACTTATTAGGTTATATTTATTAATATACCATTATTTCATACCATACATTATTATTATTTCTTAAATAGAAGACTAATATTCAGTATTATCACACTATAGTCTCAAGATTTTAAACTTGTAAAAACTCACACAAGCCTATGATCTTGTGAAAAGTTAGGAAATCTTCGGCTAAGGAGCAGATCTGGCAGTCAGAGCTCTTTTAAGATCTTATTTTGTATTAAATCTAAATAAAATAGGAAGTGTTATTTGGATTTAAAAAATGTGAATAAGCTGGGAATATACAGCAATGTGCTTAAAAACTGATGTTTTCAAGTTTATTTATTTCATGTAAAGAATTTTAAAATTAAAAGCAGTCTCCATTGAAGAATGCTGAAAATAATCAATCAGATACATTCCAGCATTGACATACTCTCGGGATCACTGTTTTATAAATCATTTGCTGGTGCATTATGTCACAGCTTCAACACTTACAATATAACCTCAAATAAATTAAACTTATGATATTATGATATATTGTGAAAATGTCTTCAAGTATCATGATTCTATATTTTTTTCGCTATATCTTCTTAAGCTGGTTGTCCTATGGACAGATTGACAAAACAATATACTAGTAATATCCGAAACTAGTGCCCAAATAATAGAGTCTGTAACTGTGTGCTAGCTCAGACTGTAAACCTACCTACACTGTCATGTGTAGCAAGATTGGAAGATGGATCAATTGATTTTAGAGGTAAAAGTAGACCTTGACAGCTTGATAGCTTTGCTTTCTACACTGTATTTTACAGCTAGATAGCAACTATTAGCCTCAGAGATGCTCATGTGCTGCTGCTACAAATATTTATTATATCCTGTATATAACCTTTATACTCTCTACCAGGCCGCAACTCCTTATGTTTACATTTATAGCAACTTATATTGTTACTCTTTTGCACTACTATCATCTGATTCACTTTCTACTAGAACTGTGTGCGAGTCGGAGCTGCACTGTAACTCACCGTGCCCATTGGCTGTTTTGGTAGTTTTGTACTGTCTTATGCCATCTGCACATGTTTGCACTGTGCACTTTATGTAAATATATATAGTCTCCTTTAGTTCTGTGTTTGTTTTATGTAGCACCTTGGTCCTGGAGGAACGTTGTTTTGTTTCACTGTGCACTAACTAGATGTATATGGTTGAAATCACAGTAAAGCCACTTGACTTGACTTGAGATACATGGCGCTTAGGGAAAAGCAACCCCTTTCCCATTCAACCAGATCTTCTGTTTTAGCTTGCAAGTTAAAATTAGGCAGCTACGTCATTCTGTAGAAGGAGCACAACAAGCACTGTTACACCACATGGGCAGACTGTGGCAGAATCAGCAGTGTCACAGAGTAAGCTAATTAGATGATAGAAGCTAAAAGACAAGCTTCTCTTGAAAACTAGGGGTTTTGCTCTTCTACTGGTACTCAATAACTGTGACAGTCACACTGGTGTGCACAGCAGAGGTTTTTAATTCTCATAAAGCCTCTGTAATGGTGAGGAAACAACAGCTGTAGCAGGTATTATATCCATGGAGTCACAAACAAAACACTTGGGCCATGTCCAGAAACTGCATATGACCATACTAAATAGTTTGTGACACAACTTTGGGTTCTCTCTGAATGTGTACTGACTTGGCACTCACATCCTTTTTTAATTTGCATAGTGGATATTAATCCATGTGGCATAGAAGGGCGCAGCACCACTGTGCTACAAAAGCATTTTTCTAGCAGAGAGGGCAACATTCTAAAATCTTACATCCAGCAGCTTTAAGATTTTGAGAAAAAAAAAGGAAATACTGTGCAAGACCTTTCATTCAAATCAAATTCAAATCACACTTCAATTTATAACACTTCATTAGTACATACCATAAAAAGCTCCCTCTGGAAAGACTTCCTTTGCTTTACTTCAGATGTGTTGCAGTCTTCTTTAAGCTTCTCAAGAACACAGGCCACTTTTTCTGGCTCACTGTTTGGCTCTGTACGACAAAAGTGTGCCAGTGGAAGGTTGACATAGCCCAAGGCATCCGCAAATGCTCTCCAGCTATTTACGTTTTCCATCAGTATAGTCCTCAATGAGGAATACATGTAAGTGAGACATTTGCAGGGGATTAGGATTTGCTCTAAAAGAACAGTAGAGGTTAGCTCAGGCCCCTTTAAATTAACTGGTTTGACTTTTCCCATTATAAGAATGTTCTTGGCATGTACCAATCCAACTCTGCCATGATAGTATCCAATGTACCACTCCTTGGTCCAAAGATGCCCTTTAAGTTTGATTTTTTCTTCACTCAAAAGTGCCACCACATCTCCTTTCACATATTCCAGCAAATATTGGCTCTTTGTCTGTCTAAGGACAGTTTTTAGCAGCTTTCCAAACTTGATATTTTTGACTGGTCTGTCTTGAAACACAGGGTATTTTGTGACTCCTATGAGAGGTGACAGTACAGTTTTGTGCATTTCCTTTTTCTTTAAAAAGCGCCTTTGCACCGAGCTTGTTGCAACCTTTGGTGGAGGAGTTGGTGTCTGAACGCAGAACTGGGCAAGGATGCAGTCCTGGTCATCTTTAACCTGAATGCGCAAAGTGAAGTCTGAGATGTTGTCTGGATCTCGGGCAGATATCAAGTAGATGAGGCGTGATACTTTGCCAAGTTTCAGCTGAAAACTCCTCACCACCCTTGTCTGCTCACTAATTTTCACTTCAAAATTTGAGATGTTGGAATACACACCAACCTTAAGATCTTGAGGCTTTGCAAGTACGAACTGGTGTTTTCCCCAGAGTTGGAGGGATACTGGTGGAATAGAGTGTGACTGCATTTTAGTCTCACTTACTAATAATGTTTTTGGGGCACAATCATGCCCAAACATGGCAACAACTGTCTTAAAGGATGGATGTATATGCTTGGGACCATATACGCCAAGTGTAACTTTCTTTACAACATGCTCCCAGACTGTGTTGTATGGGGCTACAACCTGGGCTTGAGCAACAACAGATACATACATGCATGGCTCTAAATTGTCCAAGGTTACCTGTACTGTATCTCCATACATATAAACATGCGGAATTGGAACATAGGGTCCCTCCTTGCAGTCACTGCGGACACAGATCACTTCTGCTGTTTGTCGACTCTCCATCTTGACCACAACAGACACTTTCATCTCTAAGGTTACAGTGGTTTTAGTTTCCATATTACTTAGCTTAATCTCCACCACTGGGCTCACAGTAGTACATTTGTCATTGTTGAGCTCCAATGGTGGGTCCAGCAAGGCCTTTAAAGATATCTGCTGAGTGTCATCCGGTGCAACATGGCCCTCGGGTACAAGGATGCTGATACTAGTGTCGGGTAACTGAACAGCACCACCTGAGCTGTCCAGTTTGCACACAATATTGGTCTCTAATGGCTGCGTTTGACCCCATCCAGGATTTTGCCCAATGGAATCTAGGTCATGGCAGGACCTTGTAAACTTGCGGTGGTTTAACCAGGCATTTTTGAAGTCTTCTCTACTCTGAAACTGCTCAGGTGAAGGTGCTTTCAAGCTACTGAAAAAACCAGAGAATTCTGGAGGTACATCTGCCTGTGATTGCAAGATGGACAGTTCGGACAAACTGTAACAACGCTTGCTCCTATAAAATGGATTGTTCCTTCTAAGAACCGGACCTTTCTCTGTGCCAGGGTTCAAGCAATATGTATCCAAAACATTACTTCCAAACTTGTTGATGTTAATACTGCTGCTGTTTTTTGAGTCTGGAGAGGAAGACGTATCAAAACCAAGGCGGTCCGTTGAACTCTGGATACTGTTTTGATCAGTTAGCAAGGAGCCTTCAAGGAATGGGTTGAGAGACATCCGCTTAGTTACAAAAGGGTTTCCTTTTTCATGAACGGTAGGTTTTATGTGCTCTGACCACTCTCCACGTTGCTCTAGCACTTTGGACCCATCATTGGAAATGTCTCCTAGGCTGTCAATCATGCCACTGTCACAGGATAAAGATTCTCGATGTGTGACAGGTTGGACATAGGCTGCTGGGATGTATCCCATCTCTGTGTTATTATGGGCATACCACCACTCTCCACCAGATGTGTCAAGAACAAAAAGATGGTCTCCCTTACAAAACTTTAGGGTGGTGAAGTTTGATGGACAGTAATCTTTAATGGCAATGACTTCTCTAGCAGATTCAATTGAGGCAGTAGCTTCCAGTCGTAAAGTGCTAGGACTGGGTCCTGAAAAAAAAATAGTGAATTAAGTCAATACAAAAAAAAATATGCTTAGAAAATTCTGACAGATAAAAAAAATATGAAGAGAACGGAAACCTTTAACATCGGAGAGGGTGGCATCTGACAATCCAGAACTTAGTTCAATAAGTGTGCCCTCAGACTTGCAGCGAGGTATTGCATTGTTATTTGTTGCTCGAATTCGATGGGCAGCCATGCTTAGATTTCCTGCTGCATATTTCCTTTCTCTGTCAAGAAGCTTGTCCCATCTTGTAATCCCAAATGTGACCAGCAGGTTTTCATTCGATCTGCTTGGGAAACAAAAAAAGGCCAGATATTTATTGGCTATAGTGTCGTTCTGGCTTGAAAACTGAACTCCGCATCTGCATTTACATTTACATTTATGGCATTTGGCAGACGCTCTTATCCAGAGCGACTTACAATAGTGCTTTGAAGTCTAT
>CM074920.1:3402676-3434482 GCA_037576815.1 Pangasius larnaudii | reverse complement strand
GTTCATGCTTTGTAAGCGCTTTGCGGACCATGGCTTCATCAGTTGGATACAACCAAGCAGACTTTACATTTATAGCATTTGGCAGATGCCCTTATCCAGAGTGACTTACATTTATCCCATTTTATACAACCGAGCAGTTAAGGGCCTTGTTCAAGGGCCTAGCAGTGGTATCTTGGTAGTGCAGGATTTGAACTCATGACCTTCTGATCAGTAGACCAACATTTTAACCACTAAACTACCACTGAAGATGTCAAGAAAACCCTTCAGAAACAGCAGATCTTTATTTGGGCTTAATCAGACTTACTCCTTTGATAACAGGTGTATGATAATTACTTTTGAACATGAGCTGTGTGACTGAGAATGTGATTGGTTAATTCTGTGCACAGTCACATGACCCACTATAAAAGAGTTTGCATACTTGTTCAACCAGGTTATTGTTTTTTTTTTTTTTTGGTCTTTTTTTTCTAAAATGTTTCTATTTGTTTTTTACTGGTTTATTGGTTGCTATAATCACATTAAAGGTGGATAAAGACATGATTTATCTTGGTTTCATTTTCTTTTCATTACAAAAAAAAAAAGAGGATATTTTCTGGACTTGATTTTTCCGATTCAACCACAACTGTTGAGAAAGTCGATTTCTGTGATACACCTTCTAGCTGCTGAAAAGATAAAGCACTTCCGATGTTTCAGTCTTTTTAAAGGCGCTTTGCTTGCACGTCTGTTTCCTGTGTGAAACTGGCTGCCACAACACTGCTGACCTTACTTATAACAACAGGAAGGTGCATAAACTTTCTGTTTCTTTTTTTTTTTTTTGTCCCTTGCTACACCTGATGCCTCATTTGGCAGCATCTGAAATGAGCAAGTGGCCTCAAAAATGATGTTCGTTCTTCTGCTTTTCATAGAAAAGGGTAAGTCGTGCCATATACGGGTCATTTAACATTACATGTTAAGTATGTTATAGTACTGTAATAGGCCATTTGTATTTAGTTGCAGGCGATCATACACTCACTGGACCTGACGAAGTGAAGCAATGTGCAGGCAGATCCATTCACGTCGTCTGTCGCTATCATCCGTTTTACCGGGACAATGTCAAATACTGGTGCAAAGGCTACTATTTTAATTACTGCACGGTTCTCTTACGGACGGGACAGTCTCAGCCCTTCCATGCACCTCTGCAGATAAGTGATGATAAACGAGGTGGGTTTTTCACCATCCACATGAAGAATGTTAAAACAGCGGATAGTGGATGGTACTGGTGTGCGATTGAAAGAGTCAGTCGTCACGTAAGCAAAGCCATGCAGTTAATCATATCTGCAGGTAAGCTGACTTTCTCTGATGAAGTATAATGTAGTGGAGACAGAATTGATGAGTCCATCATCCAGATCTGGTTTTATCTCATCGGTTATCAGAAAGTAATGCAATTTTGACAAATTGTTGGAGAAATGTTTTTTTTAAATGTTTGTTTTTGTTTCCTGAAAGCAATGACTTATTACAGGAGTGTACTAACAGTCAATTTCAGGTTTTAACAGTTAACCTTAAAGTCTTAAGCCATTATTATTATTATTATTATTATTATTATTATTATCATCATCATCATCATCATCATCATCATCATCTAAAGCATGTCATTGAGTAACGATTTTTTTTTTTTTTTTTTTAAGTTTTCCTCAGTAATTATAGATAATATATTTCTCTATATTTATTCAACAGTTACTGCCAGGATTACACATTGATTAATATCCTGTTTTGGGCAGAAAAGATTTCTCTTAATAAAAGCCATCTTAATAAAATATAACGTGTCACCATATTAAAAAAAAAGAGTTTTTATTTTTTAAATTTTTTTATATATACAATGATTTCAGGTCAAATGAGTTTTGTTTCCATTTTAAATAATATTCTTTAATTAAAAACGTATTAACTGAGTAATTCATTACACTTTAATAAAATATGAAATAAAAATGTACTTTAAAAACCAGTACTTTTACTACATTTTCACTATACGATTACACAGTATAAAGGTTCTAACTATAAATATGAAAAGTAAAGTTTATCGACTACCTTTTGAAAATGTTTTTGACACCATAATGACAGAGTTGTCACGGTTGTCACATCATCATGTTAATTTGACATACTAAATATTCATATTCTAGCAGAAGTCAGCATGGTAGATGTCAGAAAACAACCTTGTATCAGCCAAAAGCTGTCAATGGGTTAAGTCAACTTGATATCAGAATTAATAAACTCAGTCTAGTATGGCTGCCATGTTGGAATAAGCCTTTATAAATGTTTATGTAGATTTATATCAGTTGCAATGAAATACTTTTCCGGTGTCATGTAACCCTGTGAACATTAAGTGTAACCACAACATCTTAATTATGTTGGCTTGATAGATCCAACATTCTGTACTTCATAATCTTCTTCTTCTATTTGCAAATTTGTAACGTTTTCACAGGTTGTAAATTTTGTTTTGTTTTGCGTAGAACCACAAAATTCAGCAGAGACGTAGATCCCTGTCGGGAACGGGGTGCTTGTACTTTTGGGGAAAGATTGGAATTACTGTTGCCACGTAGCAATGCTCCAAAGTTGTTTTTTTTCCCCATATGGTTAATTTTCACTGGTTCTACCATCTCATGATTGGACGCCGTGTTAATTCACATATACTGGAGGCAGTTAAAACTGCAATGCTCTGCCTACAGACACCTTACCCTCTCCCTGGAACATGAGATTCCATAACAACTGCTTAGCTACAACCTAGAAACCACTTGGGATTGCAGAGCAACCACATACCGTACTAACCACTTGAAATGATATAGCATTCACCTAACAACACCATAGTAACCACCTGGCATTACCTACAACTGCCTAGCAGCCACCTAGTAACAACTAGAAATACCCTAGCCACCACCTAGCATCGCCTTATTAACCACATAAAATATCAACCACATACCAACTTCTTCATGATTATACCTTGTAACAATTTAACATTTAAACATAATGTTATATTGACATTATAGGCTTTTTTGCAGAATCTGTCAAGCCAACAGTAAAGTTTGTTCTAGGGGTCAGTTTAACCTCCATTGAACACTGAAATAACTTACTCTTGTGTTGTTTGGCTTGAGAGCTTGAAGTTTCCATTCTTAAATGGAACATTTTTTTTTTTTCCACAGAAGAAGCGCAGCATTGCTCCGTGCCTGAGCCACCACAAAACGTCAGAGAGACGACTACTCAACCACTGACAACGACCGCCTTAACAACTTTCAGGACGACCACAGTAACGTCACACACGACACTGAAAACCACAGATATGACAGAAATAAAGGATGAAACCCAAGCACTGCCCAAGTATATCAACCATGATGCTGTAATTTTGGAAATGCCATTCAAAGCCTGAGTAAATTTTAACTCTTATCATTCTCATGTTCTCTTTTTCAGAGAGATTAATGTCACGGAATCGTTCGCTCCCAGGATATGGAGCATCACACGGTGGATCCTCTTCGTAGTAATGTGTCTCTACCTCACCTGTTTTATAACATGCTTTGAAATTTGGTTTAGAAGACCGTAAATGAGAGACACTAAGCTTTCACACTGTACATTTCTTTTATTTCATAACAGACATTTGGATGCTTCCTTGGGTTACAATTTTTCTGATATTATGGTTAATAACAATTGTAAAAACTAGGCCGAACAAGCACTACCAAAGCCATCTATCAAGAACTGTTTAGAATTGGCCAGTTATTAATAACTGATTTTATAATTGTTTATAAGACTCCTATAAATTCTTATATTATTCTTCATTAATTTTTACGTATAAATATTGTGTTTTTATTGAAATTATTGAAAGAACACATAAAATATAGGATTGGTCTTTAAAAAGCTAAAAATTTTCAATTTCATATAATCTATTCTTAGATTTTAAGCACAAACTGAAAAAAAAAAAGTTTGTATCCATTACTGATCAGTGGTAAAACAGTTCTTGATAGTGGGTTTTTGTTTTTAGACCTCTACTGTAAGGGTGTGATGAGCCACGCCAAATATTTATACAAAATAGTGAATGAATTTTAGGAAGAATTCTTGGACACTCATGTGTCCAAAAAATTATTTTTTTCCCCCCTTTTCAAGTAAATGATTTCACGTAGAAGAAACATTTTCAGATACAGCAAAGTTGCATTTCTACACCCCTTAACGATGATTTGAGAGAAACGCATACACTTCAGGCTTACACAGTACATTACATTCATTCGCCAATAATTAGCAGTACATTCTGTACAATACACATTAGCATTAACATACAATATAACAATCATTTAATGTACCGAAATGTTTTGAATACTGAATAGATTTCAACAGAAGTGAATCACTATGACAACATTTACTTGCTTAAATGTTCAAACTGTTTGGCTGATGAATAAATCTATTTTTAGCAGTTACAAAATGTTAAAACTGTTTGTGTAGTTTCATAGAAAGATGCAACACACATTGCCTTGTGAAGAAAGTATTATTTTTGTGAAGTGATATTGTAGGAATATTCATATTTTTTTAGGATGGGGGGAAAAAAACAGTTTTCTATAAATATATATATTTTAAATGGTGCAAAAAAAAAAGCTTAATCTTATCATCCACTAACAGCATGTCACACTGAATAAACACTATTGTGTTCATCAGCAAGGATGAATGTAATTAGTTTTTGGCCAGCGCTTAATTACCATACTGCGTGTGTCTAATTAGTCTATAGTAGTTAGTGTAGTAACAGGTTTAACAAACATAGCAGAGGACCAAATATTAGACAGTTATGACCCCTGGGTGTACATCACAAAATTATGTAGCTGACTTTACACTTTATTTCATTACACGCAAGGCCACAATCTGTAATACACGGATTCCCTCTGGCTCACACCACCACTCATTATCAGGAAGGAAACCTTCTACATGCTCTGGCATCTGGCTGACATTTCAGTAAAAACACTCCATAGACATGAAGTCTGGCATAGAAGTCCCATTCAGCTTTTCCTTAAAGACCCCGATTGATGGCTTGCTTTATAATTAAGTAGCCCCACTGAAAACAAGAAGACACACAGTGTCATTAATGCAAAGCACCACTATTACACAGCAAGAGTCTTTTTTTACTGTGTGCAGTCTTCTCCACAATAAACCCAGCAAAGGGGACTTCACACTGTGTTCACATCAGCACATGGTAATAAACATCATGCCCTCTAAAGGTCTCTAGAAACCTCAATGTCCTGGTTAGCTTCTTAATCGCTTCTCAGTCTTTTAAATCTCATTGCAAATCTCTAAGCTGCAGGGTTTCCAGGTAAGTGGCCAATAAAACAAGCCCCAATGAATGGGCAGTACTAAAATCACACCTTTATTTTAAATAGTTCATTTACCAAGGCCCTAAAGTGATCTTGTGTGTGTGTGTGTGTGTGTGTGTGTGTGTGTATATATTACACACAAAAAAAAAAATAAAAACACAAATAATAAAACAACCAGAGAAAAACTTTAACGCAACTAGCATACAATATATCCTGCATAAATAAACTTTAAACTAATTAAGATTAGCATATATATATATATATATATATAAATAATATACACACACACAGAAGCTCTTCAGTAACAAGCACACTACAGTTAAGTCATTAATCAAGCTTCTATGCTTATTTTCATAGCTCATAAAATATGAAAATGTCTTCAGTGTCAGTTTCAGTAGGAATCCAAAAAAAAAAAAAAAAAAAAAAAAACAGTCCCACAAAAGCTGATTTAAAACATTTACCAAATACATCACATCACAATATTACTGTAACTGTAATACCAGAGGCTATTGCAAAACATGTTTCTGTACAAATGACAGTGATTGTTAACATTGTATGCACTGTGTGGACAAAAAAAAAGTCCACCAATGCCAGAAACGTAAAAGTAGACCAATAGTGAGTGATACGCTGTGATTTTCTTGTCATTTTATATATGTGTAATGTGGTGACTCATCTCACACCTGATTCAAACCCAGGCTTCAGTATATAGGAGACTGAGCAAACCGAGTGATCCACAACCAATAATCAATAGATTGAACCCAAGTGCAGAGCAGATAAGGAGTATGAACAGAAACCTCCAAAAAGAGAAAGAAATACTAAGCTCAGGCCAACACACTCTGCACTGGTTATGGAGAAATGCAACTAACTGAAAAAGCACTCTCCTAGATTAAACAAAATAAAGATACAGTTGGAGTCAAGCTCATGACATCTGGGTCAGAAAGCAAGCAAGCAAGCTAGCATAAGGGGAGCTTAAGAGGTAGGAGGCCTGACGCTCACCCTACAGCAAACCAGAACAAAAAAACCCAGATGAGTGTGTGAGAACGAGAACAAAGCAGAAACTAAAGGCATAAACTTAGGACCGTCAGGGGAGGACCTATGACTGCTCGCTACAGAGAGCTAACCAGGAAACAAAAGTCCCCCTCTTTTCAACAACTCGAGAGGATGGCTAGGTTGACAAGATGAGACCACACTGCCACAGAGGAAAGGCTAGAGTACTGCTGTTTCTCAAAATACCGATACCAGCTCAGTCTTGCCCTCACAGGATGAATACAAGACTAAGGGCTTGAGTAACCTGTAAGCAGTCCTTAAATAGGCCAGTTACAGGTGGAACCAGTTGCCCCTAATTATCTGGAGGCAGCTCTCTGTCTCCCTCTAGTGGCAGGCTGGGGCTGGAGCAGCCTGCCCCTCAGTGTTTTTTTTTTTTCTTTTGTGTTTTTTTTTTTTTAACATGGACTAATTACTGGTTTACTCTTCAGGATCACCCTGGTAGTTCAAGTTCTAGTTATAGTAGTTCATGTACAGAGAGTTACAGAGAGTTATACATTATATAATTCTTGCAGTGAAATTCTTAATTACAAGTTCCCAAACTGTGCAAACATTACATGTATGACTCATAAGACATAATGTGCACAATAGTGCAGGGCAGCACAACAGTGAAGGACAATACAGTGCAATAAACAATAAACAACAAATATCCTAGAAGAGAATGCACGTTGCAATATGCAAGTGTGTCTGATATGCACAGTCCAGGTTCTCGTAGACGGAGCTGGGTGTGTGATTGTGTGTCCATGAACAGAGATAAAAGAAATGATTGCTTGTGGAAAGCAGCTTCTCCAGTAACGCTGTGCATCAGTTGTCATGCTGCAGTAACATTTGCTTGAGAACAGTGGGAACAGTGAGAACAGCTGTGGTTTGGGTAACTAGAATCCTTAATTGTCCTCCTAGCCTTCTCTCTGCATCACCAGACTTTAATACCCTGCAGGTTTGGTAGATGTTCACCAGTGGTACCCTCAGCTGATCACACCACCCTTTTCAGGGATGTGTGGTCCAGACTGGTGGAGTTTCTGTACCACGCACAGAGATGCCCACTGTTGCATGCATTCAATGGTACTCCTGTAAAGGAGATGATGAGGCATGAGAGCAATTTAAACTTCCTCAGTCTGCTGAGATAGTAAAGGCGCTGTTGTGGATTCTTCACAACTATCTCGGTGTGTACAGACCAAGGTAAGTCCTCAGTGATCTGGACTCCCAGATATTTGAAATGTGGGACTCTGTCCACAGGGGTCCTGTTGATTGAGTGTGCTGTAGCTCCTCTTGCACTTCTTTCCAAAGTCAATCATCAGCTCCTTGGTCTTGCCAACATTCGGGGAAAGTTTGTTGAACTGACACCACTGTGTGAGGTTTTCAACTTCCTCCAGATAGGTCTGTTCATCATTGTTTGAGATCTGTTCTACCACTGCGGTGTCGTCAGCAAACTTGACGTTGATGTTGAAGTCATGTATGGCCACACAGCCATGTGTGTAGAGGGATTACAGAAGGGAGCCCCAGTGCTGAGAGAGTGAGAGACCCTAAAAAAGTAATGGATAACTCTCACCACCTGCAGTCTGCCTGTCAAGAAATTCAGGAACAATCAGCACAGACAGATATCCAGTCCAAGGTCTGTTAGCTTAATGATTAGCTTGGATGGGTCTGTTGTGTTAGGGCTGAAATCAATAAATAACATCCTTACATAGTTTCCTTGCCCCTTGTCTAGATGTGACAAAGCAGTATGCAGGACATGGGTTATGGTGCCATCAATGGATCTGTTATTAATTTGCAGGGAGGAGCAGATAAAGTCCTTGACTAGCCCTTCAAAGCACTTCATAGCTTCAAGTGAGTGCTATTGGGCAGTAGTCACTAAGGCACACTGGAGCTCATGTTTAGGGTATGGGGACAGTGGATTTTTTGAGGCATGTGGGGACAATGGCTTGTGTAAAGGAAAGTTTGAAGATGGTGGTGAATACTGAGGCTCACTGGTCAGTGCTTAAAGACACATCCTTGGATTCAGTCCTGGCTTTCCATATATTCACCCTTCTGAAGGCTCTCTTGGCATCACCTTTTTGGGACTCTTGCCAGACTTTCTCCTGTGACAGCAGCCACATCTTCCATGGACAAACTCCAGTCCACTGTTTTGCTTGGTGGCCAGTCCTAACACAATCACTAATACTAGCGTATTCAGCCTTAAAGCATGTAGAAATAATCCTTACAAGCAGTTTAAATCACCTGCCAGAGAGATATCAGCCCCCAATGCATACCGAGTCTGTTCCTTATAGTCCCTGATTGTTCTCAGCCCTCTCTACATGCTCCTAGTGTCATGTTGCTGGAATTGAAACAGTTTATCCCTGGAGCTTCCACTTAGTCTCCTTTGCTGCTTTCCTCAGTGCATAGGATGCCATCTTTTGCTCGGTCATGTTCCCGGAAATGAGCTCAGAGTTTTAGCTGGCTGTGCATGCCCTGAGTGTGTCACAACCTACCTTGTTCCACTGAGCCTCTTGGCTTTTCATAAAAGAAGGTTTATTCAGCTCTGCTTTCACAAATTGGATTTTGCCTTGGACCTAATAAAAGCTGCTGCTTTTGAATCCACTCAAACATGGTAAGTCTGTCTCATTACAAAATATTTCCCCCAAAAATGTCCTGAAAGTGTGACTAAGGCTTGAACAGTCAGAATATTCTCAGTATGATAACAGTATGATAACATATAGTACCCAAGCATCATAATGTTCAGTATAATATGGTATACAGGGCCTAGCATATCAGGTCATCATTCCCTTGATGTTTTCCACATTTTGTAATGTTAGAACCTGACGCTGAAATACAATAATGTCAAGAATCTACAACAAATAGCCCAAAATATTTAATTAAATTTTGGAGGAAAATCTATACAGTTTGCAAATTTTTTTTCATAAATAAGTAAAGAAAAGTTGTGATTGCATGAGTGTTCACCCTTGTTGGTGTGAAACCCCCTAAATTAGTACTGGAGCAACCAATTACAAAAGTTTACAAGAGATCAAAGTTAACTGTCTACATGATGCTACCACTACCATGCTTCAATGTGAGGATGCTGTTCTTTGGGTGAAACCAATGGAACAAAACAAGAATGAAATATACAGTAAATAGAACCTTCCGATCAGTAGTCCACTGCCTTACCCAAAGTCGGTAGTCCATTCATTGTTCCAATTATTGTTTGGTAGTTTGTAAGGAACGTGATTAATATCACTGATTTTTCTTACAAAATATTGCACTAAGACGTTAGCAGCAGATCCTTTAAGTCCTGTAAGTTGCGAGGTCCCATAGATCCTCAATCGGGTTGAGATCTGAGGAATTTGGAGGCCAAATCAACACCTTGAACTCTTTGTCATGTTCCTCAAACCATTCCTGAACCATTTTTGCAATGGTTGAAAGAGGTCACAGGGAATACCGTTGCCATGAAGGGGTGTACTTGGTCTGTAACAGTGTTTAGGTAGGAGGTACATGTCAAAGTAATATCCACATGAATGTCAAGACCCAAGGTTTCCCTGCAGAACATTGCCCAGAGCACCACACTTCCTCCGCCAGCTTGCCTACTTCCAACAGTGCATCCCGGTGCCATCTCTTCCCCAGGTAAACAATGCACAAGCACCCGGCCATCCACATGATGTAAAAGAAAATATGATTAATCAGAGAAGGCCACCTTCTTCCATTGCTCCATGGTCCAGTTCTGATGCTATATATATGTGTGTATATAAAATGATATAAAAACGTAAAAGAATGCCATTTGTGACAATGTACTGTACGCTAATTCTGTGTCAGAATGGCCAGAATTTCATGCAGTGCACAAACACTCTCTTACTCTCTCATCTTAAAGAGATCAATTAATGAACGCATTTATAATTAAACAGTATTGATCCCCTCTGAAAAAAACAGCCTCAAGTAGCCTTGCATTTTAGTCACTAAGCTTGTCATGCACTTTAATAAACACAGCAAGGGAAACTGGAGGAACTTCATACTCACCTTAAAGTGATTCCAACTCGAGTCCACCTCAAGGAGTCTAGAAATATGAAGAAAGTATGTATATAAGTCTTTCAAACGGGGACATGATATTCATTCATTGCACATACATTCACACACTCGCCCACACCTAAGGAAAATTTAGCATAATCAATCCACATACCTCCATGTTTTTGGACAGTGGGACTTTCCTTTTTTTCTTCAGTCTTTCTCCTGGTATATTCTTTTTAAAACGTATGGATTTGTGGTATACATAATGCAACATTATGCAAGTCTCACCTATCCAGTGAAAAGAGCATGGCTGGCTAAGATGTAACCTGGCTTATCAGATTCTTACACTGATGTATGATTTATTCCATTAGCTCTGAAAAAAAAAACAAACAAAGAAAACCAAAACATGTGCACACTCATGTGCAGCAGCCAGAGCAACCTGAAAAAACCTGGCCTTTCTCCTCTGATCTCTCTCATCAACAAGCTTTTACCACCTCAGAACCACCGCTCACTGCATGTTTTTTATTTATCACACCATTCTTGAGTTGTGTGTGAAATTCTCAGGAGATCAGCAGTTTCTGAAAGACTCAAACCCAAACCAGTCCATCTGGCACCAACAACCATGTCATGGTCAAAGTCACTGAGATCCCAGTTCTTCCTCTGTTTGATGTCAACATTAACTGACCCGTATCTGCATATATTTGTGCATTGCATATAATATAACCAGGAAATATTATAGCCATGCAGGGAAGCACTTAGTGTCTGTCTTTTTTAAACCAAAGCATTACAGCTGACTTTTTGTGAACATTACAATCTACATTTATACCTTAGATGTTATCAATATAACCTCTTTCCGTGTTTCTTCCAGAGTCCCATGTCCACATATTGTCACATCTCTCCTTAAAGGGAAAAAGGAATTTATGGAATTGTGGCAATATCAGAGTGATGAACTGCTCCTGATGGAGCCAAGCTCTTTTTCTAGCCCCCCCATGTGTAAAATATCGATCTTGGAGAGCAATCGCCGAAGCAATCAGAGATCAAACGCTGCCTCGCCTTTCATGCCCCCTGATGAGTATTTGAGAAGTGCTCTCTGAGAGACTGTTCTTTGATGAACAACAAACATTTGTTGATTATCCTGAGCCCTCTAGCGGCCTTTCGGCACTGCGGAACTGTTTGAACAACTGTTTGAACTTCCAAGAATTTTTTTTTTTAGAATTGTTTTTAATTCCAAGATGTGCATCTATGGAGGCACTTTGTCATAAATAGCACTCGCACTTGAATAAAGTAATTACATAGAGGCATTAGATCCATGAGGTAGAGCTATTATAATAAATTATATCGTGGATATTTATTACATAAGATCTCATACTGGCAAGAGCAAGATCTTGCTTATTTGTCTTATTTAACTGCCAACTGTTGAAGAAACACATAGCTCTATTCTGTGAGAAAGTATGAATAGAGTGTGGTTTTAATTTGGTTTCTGAATCACCTACACCAACCTCATCACCATTAAATTCAGGAACGAAAGGATTTCCTTGTTAAGTCCTCGATGAAAACGGCACATCTGAAGCTGCAGAATGAGACAAATGAATCATCCTGTTCTGCTCATGTGTTTGATATCTTCATCTGAGAGCACTCGCGCTCAACGGCGATCTCAAGAAATCACCGTGCGTGTAATAAGATAACAGCTCTGTCGTACGTGCTGGGCTGCTTGGGGAAGTCTGCTCAAGGAAAATGTAGTCTGCACTGATTTCGTGGAACAAACTATAAAACATTTGAAGTTCCCAAGATTTCTGAAGAGCAAAAGAGAGGATCGAAGCAACTCATGCCCTTTTCAAAGCCAAAAGAATTATCCACATTTCATTTCATCTAGGTTTCTTTTGACACCGTACATTGGGCTGTTTTTGGGGATGTACTGCTGATGTGTTTTCTATATATTTCTAGACGGATTATACTTTAGGATGCTTTTCTGTGGCATTGTTAAATTCATTATCATTAGTAGGGTTCACTGGTAAAGGATCATAATTGCATATCTTTTCAGCTGGTATTAATGCAGTTACTGAAATAGTAGTAAAACAATCATATGCTTTAAGATGAATAACAGAATAATACAGCAAGATCAAAGAGGGGTTAAAACTCCCAAGTCTCTTGACAAAAAAAAATGCTTTAATTCAATGGGACTGTGTCTATGCAATGGTAATACCACGGCAGAGTAATGAGCGCTATTTATTGGTTTGGACATTTTCCATTTCAGGGAAGCACAAAGTGATGAGGAACAAAGAGACAACAATCTCCCTTACCATCTGCTACGGGAAAAAAAGGAACTAATCCTGTGGCCTTCAGCGATTTCGGGCCTGGGATCTCCAGGGCCACCGCATCCACAGACAGATGCTCCCACCATAAACGGCACCATCTGATTCAATTTATGAGTATGAGCTAATTAGATACAGTAAATCAAAGAGTCACACTTTGTTGAAACAAATAGAGCTTGAAAAGCTCAAAATCTCAGCCCAGATAGATAAAAACTGAGAAGCCGCAGAGGGCCCGGGATGACACAATGTCCCATGCCCAGATGGATGCAGTGAAATGATACCGATAAAGAAATCTGGCTAGTTATAGCAGGCTAGCAAAGCTCGAACCCACTGGTGATTCATTTTCTGTCTCAAAGGTTTTAATCTCCATCCAGAAAGAAAAGTTTTGGATGATTCTGCTTTCTCTGAACCTCTCAATGTGTATCAAACATAGACACATCTAATTAAAAAATAGATATGGTCCGAAGGTACTGATATTAAGATCTGCACATCCACGTTTCAGCACTTGGTGTCAGCATTGCTTTGTCTGATGTTTTTAATGGCCAGCCTTTTGCATAAAATCTCTTTGAGAGAGGTTACAGTTTCAAGCAAGATCACTGGGTAAAAAAACACTCCTACGTGTTTTAAACATTTGCTGTATATCTGGAGGCTGTGGATACAGTAGGCCATGTAGGGGATTTGGGTCTAATAGCTTCAACATGAAGATGCTTGACCCTGTTGTAAGTTCATGTGCTCGATATATTGACTGACACAATGGGTTGATGGCTCACGTTCCACCTACCTACCCACACACACATGCACTCACACACGCTCACACACATGCACACACAGCCCTCTCATTCTCTTTATACATTATCTCCTAACACCCACCCAGACTTCAATTCAGGCTGATAAACATGCAGAAAATATTCTGGGGTAGCAATCGAAGTAAGTAAGTAAGTGCTTCGGAAGCTGTACGAGGTGAATCCCTTTGGTTGTTTTTTTTAAGACTTGAGCATACAACAAACCCAGAAACACCCTTCAGTGTCAGATGGCCCATTGCATATCTCCAGTTCTGCAGGGGGCAATACTACTAATGTCCATACCAGTAAATAATGCTCATTATATATAAAATAATCTATTTAATCTGCCTGCTTCTTTCAACCATGGATGATGTCACATGACATGTTTGCAGAGTATGCATAGTGTGCATGTGTGCTAGATAATGTGTTTGTGGGTTTCATGTACGATTGTTCATTTT
Organism: Pangasius larnaudii; assembly: GCA_037576815.1. NCBI lineage: Eukaryota > Metazoa > Chordata > Actinopteri > Siluriformes > Pangasiidae > Pangasius > Pangasius larnaudii. The sequence goes on along the minus strand of CM074920.1, from coordinate 3,420,605 downwards.
TCAGCACAATTACATCATATTGTTCATCAATGCCAAGTAAACATTGTCTAGGCAAAAATATTTGCCAAAGGACATGACCTTCGTCAGCCAAGTCTGTAGCAAAAGGAACAGACCGCTTCCCCTCTGGGTGAGAAGACAGGAGCCAGAGGGTGCTGGGTAAACGCTATCTTTTTTTCCACAGTAGCTTGATATTCAGCTCTCATCTCCTCCTGCGGTGTTGAGTGTGTGAGTAATGAACCTTTGCCGGTTCCAGACCTGTTTCTACAGCTGGAGGAGCGCCGGGGGGCCGTCGATGTGTCATTATGGATTTTTTGACACAACGCGTGTTAGCTTCGCCTCCTCCAAATGAAAAATTCCCACTTCCTACAAAGCAAGCTTAGCGAATGTAATAATACGCAGGTATGTGCTCTATAATAAGCGCAAGTTTTACGACAAAAGGGATTTAAATGATAGATGACAGTTGCAAACGGCCCACTTAAGGAAAGAAATAAATCCACCCCTACACAAGCGGTGTCTGGATGTCTCCATGCATGTGGCTTCCTGACTAATGTGATATGAGTTGCAGTCGGTCTTTGTCTTGAATGGCTGCATTTTTCTCTGCTGGAGTTTTCCAGGAGGCTTTGGCTACTTCAATGGAGCTTCAGAATCTTTCATATTTTTTCCAGATTAGATAATGGAATGGATCGTGAACAGTGTCGTGATGTTGTTCTGCCGCTGGGTTATTTGCTTAATATTGGGTGATTCATAGATTCTTTCAGAAGGTAAAATGCCACAGCAAGCACTTGAGGCTTTTTATAGAAATGGTGCGTTGCAGTATGTCCCCTTAAAAGTATATGGAAAAGACATTGATGTCCATACTCATAAATCATGCAAGAGTTATGATACACCTACCGCCATTGTATTATTGCCTTCTCAAAATAGTGTGGTTCAGGAAAAATTGATAGTTTGCTTAGAACATTGGCAGTGAGGGTCAAATTCCAAATTTACATTTAAACAATGGATACTAGAATGATGGTTCAGGAAGAGACTGAAATGATTCTTCTCTGTCTCTCTCTCATTTTTTTTTTTGAACATATTGTTGTAAGTTGCACCAGATGGTCCATAACTCTGTGCTGGCGAGTGTCATGTCCTATGCTGTGGTCTGCTGAGGTAAATAAATAAAAAGGGAAGAGACCAACTCGCTAAATAAACTCATCAAGTAGTCTGGTTGTGTCATTAGGTCGAATCTAGACTCTGTGGAAGTGGTGCAGAGAAGAACTGTGTCCAAATGGATAACGATCATGGACAGTGTCTGCCACCCTCTTCATGGGGTGCTTGTCAGTTTGAGAAGTAGCTTCAATAATGGACTCATCCAACCTCACTATGGTGTAACAAGGACGGGGATAAGGAGCTATTTCTACTGACTGTTTTTAGACTTTACAACACATTTCATGCGAATCCAGCCTTGGACAATAATATCAATCTGTTTCTAAAGGAGATTCCTCTGTTTTGCTGTGCTAACGAACAAGTATACACACATCATCTTACATCACACAACACAATTACACAGCAATGAAATATTGAGGTTTTTTTTTTTTTTGGGTTTATTGATTCTGGTTATTGTCAAATTAATTTTGTTTGACTTTTTATTTTCTGCACTTAACATGCTAAGTCATTAGGTCAGGGTTATTGAATAGCATCAAGTTAAACCCTGTTAGAGGAGGCTAGTCCAGCAAGAAAAGAAAACATCATTTTTAGTAGATTAAATAAGCGCTAATTCAAGTACTTAGTGAAGAGCTAGGTCTTTAGTCTTCGTCTGAAGACTATCAGTGATTCAGCTGTTCGGACAGCCAGAGGAAATTCATTCCTCCACCCGGGTGTCAGCATTGAGAAGAATCCTTATACATATATATCTTGTACAATGAGGGCTGGAAGGTCCGGTTGAGCTGTATTAGAGGCTCAAAGGGAGTGTTGTATTGAGCAGGGTGTGATAAGTGAATTTTACTTTGTAGGTCAGCATGAGTGTAATTTTCTGTAACTGCTCAGCATTTATATTGCATTTATGTGCTTAATGTGGGTAGTGCAACAATTTCCTTTAGAGGATTCATCCATCCATTTGAATGGGGTGTAACGATATGGCGTATTGTACGATACAAGGCTCATAATTCTACTTGTCTGTGTACTGAACAATACATTCAACAGTAACAATACATTCAATAATAAAGTAGGCTATTTGTTATAAAATATAGCTTATATTACATGACGTGCAGCAATGGCTTGTGGAGCCGGCCAAAATTAATAACAACATAGCCTCAAACAAATGTTCGATAGGCTATCACACTTGACTTACACTATAAGCTACTATCTAGTGAGTTTTTAGAGTAACCGTTAATAGGCAGCTGAGATAGTCATCCAGTGTACGATGGAGTAGCTCATCTGGAGCGGTTTTAGACGTCAACTGTGTTCAAGGTAATATCATTAACCAGGGTTGACAGGTTTCAGCAAAGTTTCAAACCCAACTACTCAAAAAAACCTCAGAAAAACCACACAGAATACCTGAAACAAGCCCAAAAACTGTGGACATTGTAATGTTTCTTCTTTTCCTCAGCCTTTCCATGGGGAAGCAAATGGTTCACGTGTATTTCTGATGTACAGACTTTATCCACTCCATAAACCCCCTTTCCCTCTCACAATCTTCCCATTATATCTTATACAATATTATTGGTTCTGTACATCATAGACACATGTTTAGTTCAGACTATTTGCTCTAAAACAAGATCTTAGCAGGCACAGAGTATTTTTATATTAGCCCAATCAGGCAACCCTGTGATTATCTGTTATTATAAGTCTACTCCTCTTCCTTCAATCAAAATGTTTAAAGAGTGAGCATGGGGCAGGAAAATTCCTGCCCAGGATGTCTATTAGCGCTTGTTGAGACTCCCAATTCTGACCACTAGGTGTAATAATAACTCTATGGGGGCTAGGTGGGGCAATGGGTGTGTAAAACATCTAGAAATGTGAGTAAATCAACAGAAAATTGGAATACATCTGCCAAATGACAACAAGTTGTTGGTCACTCAAAAATGTAATTGGTATTTGCTATAACCCTCAGTATAGTGGAGAACAAAAGATTCAAAAACACATTTGAGCTACAGAGAGCTGCAGTATTTTCACAGCCCAACTAGGTAACAGCAGAATGTCTAAAAAAAAAAGGCACCAAATGAATGACACCAGCAGGGTTGCCAGTTTTTTTTATTTACTCCAACTCGGGCTTGTTTTGAAACAGCAAAACAGAAATATGTGTCCACTTTTTTGTTTCATGCAAAGATTTCTTTCCCATGAAAGAAGTAAAATGCATTTCTCTTTTTCAGTGCTGAGATTTTTGGTCTAGTTTCAGGTGGGTGGGAATTTGACCTGGCAACCCTGTCCACCAATAAAAGTCTATCCATCCATCCATTCATTCATCCAACCATCTATCCATCCATTCATCCATCCATCATAAAGAATGTTTCAAACTCAAGCCTTGAATTCAAAATTTTATATTGGTGTTTCAAACGGAGGTGGTTGCATTGTCTGGCTTTTTTCGCTTTTTTCTGTAACAGCCTGCATTTATTTTCAGATGCATGCTCCAGTTCCCTTGAAGAAAACAGTGAAAGGTGAAAGATGTCCACTGGAAGGTTCACTTTGATAAAAAGCCCATGGAAAAAGCTTGAATATTTGTGACTCTAGATTAGAGAACATCAATGACCTTGGTGACCTTTGGCGCCTTCTAAATAATTCTAGTCTTTGCAGTGTTTCCTTCACCATTTCGCTTTCTACCACTCAAGATGTACTCGTGAATTTTTGCTATTAAGTGCGCTCCTTGAGAAACCTCATTTACACTCCATTTCTGCTAAAAGTGTCCTTGATTATAGCAGTGCTCTGTTCGGAGTAGCAATACCAAAGCGGATCAGTGAATGAGCAGGAAACAGCATTAGCTCTCTGCGGCTTACCACTTGGACCACTTTAATTCATTCTTCTGAAAAAAAAAAAAAACACAAAAAATGCTAGTGCAGGGAAACATTGTGGTATGTGTAGCATGTCTTCTTTTGCTTTTTTCTCCTCTGGCAACAGCAAAGGATTAAATTGCTATTGTGGATGTTCCTTTTTCTGATTATGGTCCGGCTTATTTATTGGAAACAAATGCATTTGATAAATAAGGTACTGTCAGGAGTACCTAACTCAGACCTCTGAAGACTGAACACCTTTCCTGCCCTGAATTCTGTTCTGCAGCAAATAATGATTGGTACAACACATGGGTGGTGTGTTTCCTGCCATCATCTACATTAACTGGAGCAGTTTACCTTTTACGTTAACCCATAATGCAATTTGTTCAGCGAAAGGTGTCTTCCCCATAAGCAGCTCTAGAATTGCTTAGAAATTGCATCACACTGATTAACGTTGCAGTAAAGAAAACAATAAGAGATGGCATAGATTCTCACACAGCGGAAGTCAATTGTGCATTCATGAGGAAAGCAGGTTTGGCATTGAGCAATTATAATCATTGCTAAAAGGAAATCTCTTTCCAATCTCAATTTGCTTCCTGGGTACAGTAAGATGACCAGGAATGGTCTTGTTGTTTTCAGTTTCAAAGACTGGCCATGCAGTAGCACTGATTGCGCCAGTGGGATTTTTAGCTACATGTGGTCAAAGCAGTCAGTTCTTGTTGACCCATTGTTTTGTGTTATTGGACGCTCTTGAAGATAATTACACAAATTTTCTTTGGGTGAAAATTACACAATTAGCCACAACTGAGATGAATAGGATCACTCAGGAACTGTTTCTGTTTTAAATCTATATTTTTGCTAACAAAGTTCATGATTGGTCAAGAATCTTTGAACCATGTTCCTAATATATGTTCAGTGGTGATGTTCAATATCCATCTATCCAATTTTCCATACCACCTATCTTATCACGGTCACGGGGGAGCCTGGAGTGCCAGGATGCCAACCCCTTGCAGGACACAATCACACACACACTCACACACTATGGACAATTTGGAAATGCCAATCAACCTACAATGCATGTCTTTGGACTGGCGGAGGAAACTGGTGTACCCTGAGGAAACCTCCGGAGCACGGGGAGGATATGCAAACTCCGTGCACACGTTGTGGAGGTAGGATTTGAACCCCTAACCCCTGAGGTGCAAGGCAACAGTGATCACCACTAAGCCATCGTGCCCCCATTGCAAGATATATAGTAATAAAATAAATATTCAGTCAACACAAAAAACCCACTATCAGGGATGCAGTATGATACACACAGTGTACTGTTGCTGTTGTGTAATAAACCTGTTTAATATGCAGGAATGCAAAACATCCAGGATTTCTAGGCTTGCGCATCCACCATTTAAGAAAACGAAGACATTAAGAAATTAAAAACCAGTTCAAATTCTTAATAGAACATTGAATTATACCTCATTCTCTTCTCAAAGAAATGGGTCTCATTTCTCAATGTTTTTGTAAAGCTGTGTGTAAATGCTTTCACAGTCAAATGAATTCAAATTTCCTCTGATTTATTTATTCAGTAACACTTTTTTTTTAATTTTGGGGAGGGGGGGCAGGGGGTAGATGCCAATCATGGATAAATGACCAAGCTTGCTCACAGCACAGCTGATTTTTCATTTAGTGACGCAAAACTCTATAAAAGGCAAAGTGCACAGAGAGCTGCTAATGATGAAATGACGACTAAACAGCGAAATGGTGATATCCTCCGTAAGTGTAGTGTGTGTGAAATCTTCCAGTAAAGCAGCTCAGCCACCAGACACACACTAAATCTTCCTTCTTTTTATAGTTTGCTATTTACTATTTTATCTGAAATGGAATGGCTAGTCTTTTCACTATCAGTTTATGGTTTTGCTCTCGATTGCTTTTAGTCAAGTGATTAATACATAAAAGTTTCATGAAATTTTCAATAAATTCATGTATGCAGTTGAAATAAAAAAAAAATAAAGCTTTTTAAACTTGACAGCATAATCTATATATCAATTGCATCATCAATTATACAATTTAAAGCCTATCAGTCAAGGTTCACTTTACTGAGTCTCCTTACACATAAATTATAAACTATAATATAATATAAATAAATAAAACTTTTTTTTTTCCTGAACTAACTCGATTTTCATGAATACCACATTTCTTAGGTAAATGTGAATGAATTACTAATACATGTGTTCATATTCAGCTTCATAAATGAGGCCCAGTGTGTATAAAAGTACAAAAATAACACCATAAAATCATATTGATATATCTAGGTGTACTGTAGATTGGCAAATACATTTAATCACATCATTTTAAAACACAGTTTGTAGAAAATGCAATGAAACTACAATAAAAATACAATGAATGGAAGTATGCCTTCACACTATTCCAGCTATCCAGTAAAGTCTTACCATTGCAAATTCATAAGAATTCACATATACCAATATAGAAGTTTATATCATAGAATGTAAGTTCAGAAGTATTAAGATTATTGCTCCGTTCTTAGTAATCTATTTGAGACTTCTTTAGCTCGTCCTTGGTCAAAGGTCCTAGGCATTCAAATGTGTTTCTACTTGAAGCCTTCTCTAAAACGGGAGACACTGCGTTGTATGGCTCTTCAGACAAACCAAAGAACTCTTCAGAGTGCTAGATGAACCTTCTGTGCTTACACTGTATCACGTGATCATACTACACCACAACCGAGTAATATTCCTGTATGTCCGATAGATCAGTGGAACATATTTATCTGCTGTCGTTTTCCATTGCATACTGCGTGATTCACATGCGATTTAGCCTTGATGCAAAAATTTGTCAGTGACAATATTTAAACCATGCCACAGTGTGAGCAAACACTTCTTTTTAATGTTGGATTGAAACTGTTACTGTTACTATATACAGTAAATTAACCCACAAATATTTATAGTTGCCTTCAAATTCTTGTAAGATGTAGACATCTGGGTCATCATTATGAGAACAATAGCTTCTGGTTAAGAATTTTCACTATTGCTGATGGATCTTCAGTCTTGTCCTGGAAACACTGGGCACGGGGCAGGAATACATCCAGGATAGGATGTCAGTCCATTGCTGGACACCACAAACACCCACAGGGACATTTTAGCGTGGCCAATCCACTGTTTCTGAGAAACCAGAGAACCCCATAAGCCTTAAATAAAGCAGCATATCCTATCTGATGTTAGAGATATGCTAATTCTCTTATAATACACTTCATTATAAGATTCTTCACTTCATTAGATGTATAGTAAATACCTGTATAACAAAGTAAGTGTATGTTATGTACCTATAACCAAGACTTATTTTTACACTTACACATTATGATGAATTGCTTCTTACAAATACTTGATATTTTTGTCTCATAAAGCACCACTGTAATGACTGAAATTGTATAATTGCTCCAGGATATCTAAGTAAATTGCTCCTTTCTTGCACCATATTGCACAATAACGAATAAATCTATCCAGTGTAATGGCTCCTGTTTTTGACCAATTAGTGATGGTTGCTAAGATTGTCTTCCTGCCTTTTCTGACAGGTTCATTACTTGGCCATAGACTTGGGTATCTACTGTGTATTAAATCTCTTTAATGAGTCGTCTCAACTTTCTGTATGCTGAAATATTAGTGCTTTTGAACCAGTAAGTATATAGGAGAGGAATTCAATGAAAATTAGCATATCTCTCACAATATCAGATTGGATAAGCTGCTTTATTTAAGGCTTATAGTGTCAATCTTCAGAGAGAGCCAAGCAAACATTATATAAGTCCAATAAGCGTGGCTGTGGGGGTTTGTGTTCATTCAGCTACAAGAGCATTAGTGAGATCAGGCACTGATGTTGGTGAGGAGGTCTGGGTTCAGTCAGTGTTCCAGTTCATCCCAAAGGTGTTCAGTGAGGTTGAGGTCAGGGCTCTGTGCTGGACAGTCGAGATCTTCTGGTCCAACCTTAACACACCATGTTCCAGTGAAGGGAAACTGTAAACCTACAGCATACAATGACATCCTCTACAATTGTGCGCTTCCAACTTTGTGGCAACAGTTTGTGGAAGAACCACATATGAGTGATATCCAGGTGTCCACAAACTGTTGGCCATATAGTGTATTTCTACTGACCACCTCTATTAGGTTATGTGATTAAGTTCATTTAGGTGCACTTGTATTGAATATATTTTTATCATAAATACAATAAGTGCATATATAGTTACACAGTATGGTGCTAATGCAGATCAACTTTAACTTCAGGTGAACTTGATGTGAACTGGGTCCTTAGGGACTCTTTCCTTCGATAAACTGATCAGGCCAAAGCAAGAATTAGAAGTATAATGAGATGCAGCCCTCTCAAGTACCTCAATATGCTAATACAGCAACACTAAGAGTCAGACTGTGAGATATAAAATTCATAAAGGCAGTGTGTTCAGTGATGTGCTGCTGAGAAGCATAACCTTTTCCTCAAAATAAATATCCAGTCAATCACCTTTATGTTGTCTTTATAGGTACGGGGAGATCCAGTAAATGCACGTTCAACAAAGCAGCAGGTGTGAATCTAAAAACACACACACACACACACATACATTTTCTTGCAAAGCATCATTACCCTCACCTGTATTTCAGCTGGAAATTCCCTACTTGTTCATTCAAGGATCCCGACTCTACTCTACTGAAGCATGGTTAAAACTCAAGTCGGATGTGATTGATGCATTGTAAAGGGGAGCTGCAGAGATATGGAAATCCTGTATTCATATTCACAGGCAACTGTGGCTTATTTTTAGAGGAGGCAGCTGCCTGCACAGATCTACTGCAGCTAAAGTGTCAGCAATGGCAGACATAAAGAGCCTTCTCCCCCCCAAGTGCGCATTAAGTCATCAGTGTGACAAGTGAAATTACGTGCAGGTCACTGAAGCTGCTGGCAAATCTTTTGTGCAATGAAAACACTTCACACTGCTGATAACCGTTCGTAATGGCTTAAACTCAGTCAAGCATCACGAGTCGGAAATATAGCATGAAAAGAAATGTATTGGGAAGACAATGTCTTCATGCAACAATATCATGTGGTTCTTGAGACTCGTTCAAGATGTTAATCAATAGAGAGCTTGCACATATGCAGCCTGATATCATGGAAGGCACAAAAAATTATGTCAGTTATCATTGTTTGGATTTACAATGAATCCGATCTCCTGAGTAATTTGTATGTATTCAAATAAAAGAGGATGATGTGGTTAGATTTTAATTTTCATACAAATTAAATCCTACGCAAAGGTACTTTTCTACCCACCCCTAACCTCAAGCCTTGTAATTTTCTTAATTTGAACTGAGTATTGCAAACTGTTACAAATTTGCAAGAAGATCATGTTGGATTTGCAACATTCAAGTGTTCACCTTTCAAAAAATAGATTAAAGTAAGGATGCTTTGATATACCAGAAGGGTGATACAATCACAACACTGAGTGATATTTAATAAACTGAATAAAGGAAAGATAAGATAAACTAAAAAATAAGCTGCATCCAAACAGCTACACACAAACACAAAGATGATTACACACCTGCCACAGATGCTAGCATAAGTGCTAGCTAGCTGACGGTGGCTAACTTGTGCCTAACTAACCTACCAGGTAACTACTACCATATATCCACAGTTGAGATGTGTAAGTTTGCTACAAATGGCTTATAGGGAACAGGGTCACAGAGTCCTTAGTCACGTTACCCTTCCCCTGTTCCAGATTGGCAAAACTGGGTAATTATTACAGATAGTCAGTGACCACATTCCTCTCTCCAAGTGTGTGGCATCTGGAATATGAAAGGCTGCAGATAGTCTGTAATATCTCTGATGCTTCATGGCTTGGATCGATGACAAGGCCTAATGGTCTGTCTCCATGTCAAACTCTCTGCCAAGCAGTAGTAGTATTAATGCAAACTATCAAGTGCACACTATATGGCCAGAAACTCATTTCTATCATAGAATACAGAGTTACTTAGGTGTCTAAGTACTACTAAGTAAGAAATACCTCAGTATCTTCTGCCTCTTTGCCCTGAGTAAGGACAGCCCCAGTTGCCACAGCAGAGCCATCCATCTGGACAAGAAATTCCTGACTAAACTGATTGGGATTGGTAAGGAACAATCATTGGTAATGATATGCTTGAGTGTGGTGAAAGACTAAGGTCCTCACAGACCTTGAACTTGCAGAGCAGGGCTTTCAGGGTGCTCTACCAGCCCATCTGTTTGGGGGTGATTGGCTGATTTCTTATCCCTGTAATCCACATTTGCTGGTAAAGCTGCTTTATGAGCTTAGAGTTGAAATTTGTTCTCTGGTCTATGTATTTCAACAGGGATCCCAGCCCATGAGAAAATCAAGACAGAAATGACTGGGGGTACTGGTAGAATGAAGAAGAAAGGCTTTTGCGTATCTTCTTGCGCATAATCGCAGATGAGCAATATGCGAGCGCTGTCACTCGTGCACACAGCACATGTTTTCTGACTCTCTGAACAGGTTTGATAGTGTCTGAGGAAATACAGTATTTGTATTTAGAAGGCCAAAAGAAACGACCAATAAGCCAATATGCTATCTTGACGTAAATGACCCAGGCATGAGACTTGTGTGTGCAAGATGTAGGACTAGATTGAGGCAAGACCTAGGAACAAAAATACATTTGCTCTTAGAGTTAGCCACATAGTATTCCAGGATGCTCCAAGATAATCTGTTCTCTGATCTTCTCTTTGGTGCATTGCTCTTGTAGCTGGTCGTGTGTTTATGAGGAAAAACTCAGGTACCAACTGGTACCAACCGCTGATAATTTATTAGAGGGCACTCTGGATGAATAAAACAAAAATGCAGTGAGAAAGTTACACCAAGCCTGCATTTTCTCTCTCTCTCTCTCTCTCTCTCTCTCTCTCTCTCTCTCTTCAGCTGTATACCAAATGTACTGACTGTACTATACAGTACAAGTGCTTTCAATTACACAAATCTCAAATTCAGATTATAAATAATTCAATAGGTAGTACAATATGGATAGTTTTTCTTCTTTAAGAAAAAAAAAAGAAAAACAAAGAAAAAAATACAAAACTATGAATTACTCATAAAATTTTTCTTTAATGCATAGAAATTACATTATATATCAAATTAACTAATTAATTCACTGCATATGAAAATTGTTAAGAGATATATTAAAATATGCAAAGACATATGCACAAATATGAACATACTGTACAACTTCTTGGCCATGTAGTTTAATCACAAATCTGATATTTAAATCAGTTTTCTGTTGTCACCAGCTTTTTAAATGCATTTCCTTAAAATAAACACTTTCAAATATAAAGACAGATAAACAACATGAAAACTCTTCACTAGTAAGTGTGATTACGAACATACGTACATGGATAAAACATGAACATAAGAACATGGATAAAAAAGAAATGCAGTGAGAAAGTTACACCAAGCAGAGAAAGGGGGTGGGGTGGTATGTGTGTGTGTGTGTGTGTGTTTGTTTGTGTTTGTGTGTGTGTGTGTGTGTGTGGGTCGTAACTGTTCAGAGACACTCCTTAAAGGTATAGTTTCCACATATTTTTTACAATGACATGAACATTAGTTGATAATCAAGTTTTGCTATTATGGTGGAACAGGAGTTCCCTGACTTTCAAGGTTAATGTGTCATGAATGATAAAATATTACCGATCGGGACCTTAGAATTAAGGTTCTAGGATGTTTTAAAATAGTTACAAGTATTTTACACCAAAATATTGCTTAAAATATTTTTTTAAAATATATCTTTGAAGTATATATATATATATATATATATATATATATATATATATATATATACTTCAAATGTTGTAGCTACTTTGACCTCATTCAATCATTCACTCATTCAGTCATGTTCAGTAACTAATTACAGGGCTTAGGTGCATCCAAAGCCTATCCCAGGAACACTGGGAAAAGTCTAACCACATTAATCAAAATTTTTTTGTTTCATTTTAGAATTGATCTCTTGTTTTTTATGCAGTGGAAAACATATTTCACTGACAAGATGGGATCTGCTTTATCAGTCTTCATTTTCCAACTTTGAATATGGCCCCTGGGCTATAACATACTTTCCCTTTCTACCTCTTGGCAATACCATTAATGTTTATTGTGGTCCACAAGTCTGCCAGATGGCAATATGAAAGATTGGAGCATGAAAGTATGCTCTGGCTTATGTGTTGCATTATATGTAAAGAATAGCCCTTTGTTTATGGCTTTGTACTTACATTCATTCATTCATTCATTCATTCATACACCTTCATTAAGCACTTTATCAGGTCAGGATTGCAGTGGATCTGGATTCTGTCCCTGGAACACTGAGCGCGAGGTGGGAATACACCCTGGATGGGATGCCACTCTATCACAGGGCACCATGGAAACAAACAGAGCGCAGGGTAGGTGGGGGGTTGGAGGTGGCCACAGTACAGGCAGCTGTAGTGCGCCAAAACTTTTCAAGCATTAACAGTAATAAATTCACAAATATACAAAATATGGCTACAAAACATCCAGGTACAAATATCCAGTAGTATTTCACAGTTTTTTTTTAATGTATTACATTATATTGAACATTAATTAAATATAATTAAATAAAAATAAGTAAAAAGTGGAGATTTTAATTGAAATGTAATAAGTTTAAATAAAACCCATTACTCTCTGTCTTCAATTACTGTCTGTCCTGTCAGCTGATGGTAGATCTCACTGAGGGGTCTCTCTGAGCGGGGTGGTCAGTTACCAGAATTACATCTGGTACCTTTCTGTTGAGATATGGAATTTAGCCAACACAGCCACCTCCGGGTTTGGGTAGCTGTCTGCCAGCTCTTCATCCATGGTCTCTCAATGCTTTTCCAGTCAACCAGAGAACTAGTCAACACACCCACTCTCTTTCAGTCCTGGCAAGCCTCTCAAAATGCAGTAAGTAATTTTCAGTACATCCTCACCTGCTTCAAAGGGTGTCATGTTTGGCTCCCTACTGTTGGGATAGGATGGATCCGACTGTCTCCCTCCTACATCTGAGATAGAGAAGCATACTAGATGGTAGATTTGTGCACCCCACCTTGGGCACACTATATTACTATTATATTACATTAACATATTAATATTAAATTCCTATTCACAAATACATTTAATAATAGAATCACGTTACCCACCAGTGTTCAATACTGCACGGTCTTTTGTATAGGTAGTTTTTAACGGACCATGGGGCAAATATGAGCCTGCTGTATATGGATTGCAGGCATTGGGAAAAACATGGAAGTCACTGACAAACATGGCACCACAGGTGTGCTCATAGCAAATGAGTGACAGAATGCTGAAAAATTGTGAAAAACGGAAAGTTCAGAGTTGTTTTTATTATACATTAAAAAAAGTTCACATATTTATAACAAGGAAAAGGGGAGAGAAAGAAATGAGCCTAGTTAATTAACATGAGCCAGCTGAGTTTCTTTTGGATAGTAATGTTTGTGTACTGCATGCTGATATGATCACATCATTAACTCATGGATTTATTTAGCACTATTACTGTGTCATAGGCGAATATCAAGCGAGCCCATTTAATCAGCCTGTGAAATTGCACTTTTGGGTTTACTTCTTTCTTTTTTTGCAGGCCTCCATCGCAGCTATATTTGTAAGCCTTGTATAAAAAAAAGAGAAGAAAAAAAAGACTTGATCATTCTGTGACTGGAAGTGTATAAAAAAAGAGACATGCTTCATGTTGCATGTTGGTGGATTTGTGAAATGAAAGTTAGATGGATACCTTGCCAGAGTTGCCAGGTCTACAGATTTCCATGTCAAATTGCCCCAACTTACAAGTGAGTTCTCAGGAAAAAGTTCTGCATTTTCAGTGTACTGTTCACAATGTTCGCCATTTTGAATTAGAACTGCAAAAGACATTAAAATTATGATCTTGATTAGCTTCTCAGTATTGATTCTGTAGCATCTGCTCTCTGGAACCATCTAGTTAAACAGAGCACCTCTATTGCTCCTCATCTGCTGTGACCAATGACTGTAGATGTTGTACCACATGACCTCTAGCATGTACAAGTCTACAGAAGAAACAGCATCAGAAACCATCAGTGAAATGACCCAAATGACTGCTTGTAGTGTGAGGGCACTAAACAACTGTTTAATATTATGTACTGAATTTTAAATTCCTAATTACAAAACAAATGATGACTAAATGTATGAAATGAATGAACGGGGCAAATGAGTCATGGCTGCATGCACCATCTCGCTCAAACTCTCCAGTGACGCATTACTCATAGAGCAATTTTCACCTACAAGTGACTTATGAGTTGCTAATGTTTCTGTTCTTCTTCTTGGGCAGGAAAACAGAAACATTGCCACAATTTAACCAGCCCTTATTATTGCTGGTTTCATTTTAACTTTGTGTGGACGCTGTGTGTCCTGGGCTCCCTGATATGATTAAAGTTTTATACTCGACAGCAATGGAGTTTTATGATCCAAAGTAATGGAGCGTGTGGTAGAGAAGTCAAGAAGAGAGTGGAAGCAGGGGGGAATGGGTGGAGAAGAGTGGCGGGAGTAATTTGTGATAGAAGGGTATCTGGAAATAAAGGGAAAGGGAATGTTTACAAGCTGGTAGTGAGACCAGTTCTATTGTTTGGTTTGGAGGCGGTGGCACTGATAAAAAGACAGGAGGCGGAGCTGGAAGTGGCAGAGCTGAAGATGCTGTGATTTTCGTTGGGAGTGACAACGATGGACAGGATTAGAAATGAGTATATTAGAGGGACAGTGCAGGTAGGGTCGGTTTGGAGACAAAGTGAGAGAGGCGAGACTGAGTTGGTTTGGCCGTGTGGAGAAGAGGGATGCGAGGTATATCAGGAGAAGAATGCTGAGGATGGAACCGCCAGGCAGGAGGAGAAGAGCAAGACCAAGGAGGAGGTTTATGGATGTGGCGAGGGAGGACGTGCAGGTGGTTGGTGTGATAGAGGAAGATGCAGAGGACAGAGTGAAATGGTGACAGATGATCAAATGTGGCAGCCGAAAGAAGAAGAAGAAGAAGAAGAAGAAGAAGATGAAGAAGAAGAAGACTCAATAGCAGTTATTTTTGCTCAGAGTTTAGGATATTTTGAGTAAATCAGTCATTCAAAATGCAGATGAGACTTTAATAAATATACATATTGTTCCTTAAAAAAATCAAAGAATTGAGAGTGAGAACTTGTCTTTCATGGGGTGGGTTTATTTTCTGCTCTGCCTAAAGAAAATAGACACTGAATTAAATACTGGTATGTGGCTTGTAGTCAGTCCAAGAGGTTAAAAAGGCTGAGAACTTTTTATGAGTTTGACAGCACTAATGTGCACAGAAACCAGTAATAAGTTTAACTCCATTTAAATGTTCACTATGCAAATTTTCAGTTCAAAAACAGTTGCTTCTTTTCTATCCGTAATTAGTAACAGAATAACAGCAAACTAAAAGGAAAAAATTTCGAGAATTTCGAAGTGATACTTTTTTTTTCCATCCTGTGAATTTCATTATCCTGTCAGGCACAAAATAATTATATATGAAGAAATGTAAAAAAAGAAATGATTTATAAATAAGTCTTGTGTGCATGTGTGCCCTTTGAGTGAAGTCAAATATCACTGAATCAGAAGCATTAAGCTATAAGTTTCTTAGCGGTGAATCACTTATTGCTGTAGTGATATTAATGACTTTTAAAATGTCAGATCAGAACTAGGCCTTTCAAGTCTTATTTATATACATCATTAACTGTAAAAGCAGAATTAAGTTGGACAGAGTAGCAAGTTATGTTGTTAAGCTGATACAAATTGAATTCTCATTATCAGTCTCATTACTGAAAAAAATGAATTCATTTCCAAAACATGTACCAATAATTGTTCAGATACTCAGGAAACCTGTTCATTGTTCTATTCTGATTCTTCTTATGAAAGTTTGTAATAAAACTTGTAAGAAATCATCAAAACACTTTAGTGCAATCAGAGAAATACCAACAAATATAAAATTAATGAAATTAGTTTTAGTTTTGGTAATGAAAGAAATGCTTTACATTTACCATTTAAAAAAAAAAATCTAAAAACATGAAAAGCGGTTTAATAAAAAAAAAAACAGACAAAAGATATGAAATAATTTGACTTGTAAACAGTTCAAATCTTATCAGAATGAAATCAGTAATTCATGTGAATCACCTAAACAGTGTACACACACATTAACAATGAGATGAACTGTCATTTTAGTTGTTTAATTCTGATTAGCTAATGATTTGTTCATAGCTATTACTTCTGTAATAATCAAAGTGTTAACAGAACCTGTTGTCTGACAACAGCATGGCTAAAACACTTTTCAGAACTAAGAGTTGTATACGTTTTCATATATATTTTGCACTAAAAGATGCAGAAGGCAGGGAGAAGTGGCGAGCAAGCAGAAATGACTGAATGAACATATAATCCAGGATGGACAGATTTCTTAAGGACATGTACATACGGTAAGTGACATTGTGGAACCTCTTCATGGTATCTGAATTTAGCTGACATACTGTAAAACTTCTTTCTCTTTGACCTTGGTGTGAACTCCTTGTTTTTTTTCTAGTCTGAATTATATTTACAAGTGCAAAATTAATAATTACTAATGCATTTTTTCTGTGCTGCGATTGCGCAGCATCCTGAGAACTGGTAGAAGGGCAGCAGTAGAATAACAATGTGCTAATTAACATATGCATTGTCATTTTCCTACATGGCTCTATGTGCAACCAAAAGAAGTCTGCATGCTGAGATAAAGAAGTGAAGTGTGAAATCATCATTAAAGAGGAAGTCTGCATAGGAAGCCATGAGATTCACACTCCAAGAGGAACTTTCTATCTCTCCTAATCAGTGTTGTCAGAGCTTTGAAGGGTCTAGCAGCATTGTTTAGGAGGAGCAGAGGATTTTTAAATAAAGATTAGATACAGCCTGGGGAAATTAAAACTTTGTTATATGGGCATTGTTATTTATTTTTTTAAAGGGTGAATATAGAAATCTGCCAGGATGAATCTGTAGCTAGTATAGTTCAACATGTTTTACACTTTTCTTTTTAAATATTAACACTTTCTCTGTGATACAAAGAACTAACTATATAACTAACTCGCCTTGATGACGGGGACAGTCAGTCACTAATTCTCTGAAAAGTGACTGTCTAAAGTATGTATGTATGTATGTACACACACACACACACACACACACACACACACACACACTTTTATTCTTTCATTCATCCGTCTCCAAGCCAACAAAATGCTTCTGTCAATGTCTCAAGGTTTACAGACTTTGTGTGATTTAAAATAAAGATGCACTTCACCCTGTAGTCAGTGAATCGACATATTGTTCTTAGGTTCATGTGTTCTTTGATGGTTCTTTGGCTTTTGGTTGATTCCAGTGTAAAAGCCAGCATGAATCTTACTAATATCATACATATAATGTCACTAGACTTTGGATTCTAGGACTAGACATTAGATATACTTGCACAATCTTGACTGTTTTATTTCAAATCCATTGCGATGGTGTATAAAGGCAAAAATCACAAAAACTCTGTCATTGTCCAAATACTTCCAGACCTGACTGTAGTCATACTATTTCTGACATCTATCTTTTATATGCTTTATATAATATTTTTATATTTTGATTTATCTACTTGTATGCAAGTAAATTCTTGTTTATGTAAATTCTGTTTCTGGGTCACCGGACAGTCGTAAAAAGCATTTCACTGCACGTCATACTGTGTATGGTTGTGTGTGTGTGTGTGTGTGTGTGTGTGTGTGTGTATTGTCAGTTTGTGCCTAAAAGCTTTTGAATGCAGAAACTGGAGTTGCAATATCTCTACATAGTAGTTTTAGTCAACATGTTGAATATTGCAGGTTTTTTGACATCAGTATTTGACATTTCATATAATAATAGGATAAAATGC
>CM074920.1:3385393-3398475 GCA_037576815.1 Pangasius larnaudii | reverse complement strand
AGTGATAGGTCATTGGGAACAGTGGTGATCAGTGATAGGTCATTGGGGACTGTGGTGATCAGTGATAGGTCATTGGGAAAAGTGGTGATCAGTGATTGGTCATTGGGAACAGTGGTGATCAGTGATATGTCATTGGGAACAGTGGTGATCAGTGATAGGTCATTGGGAACAGTGGTGATCAGTGATTGGTCAGTGGGAACAGTGGTGATCAGTGATAGGTCATTGGGAACAGTGGTGATCAGTGATAGGTCATTGGGGACCGTGGTGATCAGTGATAGGTCATTGGGGACTGTGGTGATCAGTGATAGGTCACTGGGAACCGTGGTGATCAGTGATAGGTCATTGGGAACAGTGGTAATCAGTGATAGGTCATTGGGGACTGTGGTGATCAGTGATAGGTCATTGGGAACCGTGGTGATCAGTGATAGGTCATTGGGAACAGTGGTGATCAGTGACTGGTCATTGGGAACAGTGGTGATCAGTGATAGGTCATTGGGGACTGTGGTGATCAGTGTTTGGTCATTAGAAACTAACCCTGCATCTCAATTTGTCTACTTATACTATGCAATAAAAGTATGTACTGTTTTTGTGAATAGAAAGTAGCAAAAGAGTATGCAAGTACTGGGACATACTAACACATCATGTAAAAGAAGAGAACGTTGTTCCCTTTTTACGCACACAGTCACGGTAAACAAACTCCTTGTTCCATTTCATTTTTTTCTTCATTCATTATTCCTTATATAATTTGTACTATACGATTTAACTTAACATTCTCTTGATTTATTTTTCCACATTTCATTCACACCTCTCTAAAATATGTCATTGAGTTCGGTGAAGCAACATAGTATGATTTGGGACACACTAATTCTAATCTCGGATACTATTTAGGATGGATAGTAGGCGAATTGAGACGCAGCCTTAGAAATCAGCTCATGCGAGTGTAACTTAAGGTGCATCCCAAATCGCATACTTATGCACAATTCCACAGCATTTTGTAGAATAAATAGTGTGAGTAGTGTGTTCACACTGAAAATTCCAACAAGAAGAAGTGCACTTCAAGTACCCGGATGATGCACCTATTCAACAACAACAACAACAACAAAAAAAAAAAGAAATGTGGAATGGTGGACACTGCATACACTCAACGGTCGCAGCTTTGCTTATGAAGCAGAGGGGAGGGGCTATCAGGTGCTGACACTGGCTTAGAATCAAAATAGGTCAAAATAGGTTGGGAATCACAGGTAACATTGACATAAACAATGAAATGAAGAAATGCATTTTCGTTGACTCTGGGTATTCTGCTAAAGCTAGTGACAGAGCATTACGTGCATTTGACATCATTTACCATCGACTGGGAAAAGGCTTATACTTCCAAGTAGTAAAAAAAAAAAACATTAGTCTTCCATTTGAGATGATCTTACCCTTCTAAAATTCATACACTAGACGGTAGAGTACATGTGCATAGCGTAAGTGCATAGTGTATAATACATCATTTAGGAGTATAAACTATAGGCTTTGTACACTGGTGGTGAGTCTGAACCTCATCTTATATAACCAGCAGACGTGATGTGAGCTGAAGAGCCATTTAGAGTGCAGGACATTCATTAACATCTACTCAAAAAGTTGCTAGATTTGTTGCTAGCCTATTGTTTGATATAACGTACAAGCAATCATAAATGCACTTTTATGGAAGGTGAAAATTCAAGTACACTTTATTGGGAGTCAGTGGCTACTTTTACATGCATCACATTCCATTTACGGTCTATATTCAGGTTGCGGACATATTCGGAATATGATGTTTATAGGCATACAGGCTTCAGAATATTCCTGTATACATGGTTGTTGTAAGTAAGCCTGAGTTGCCCTGACTTAATACCTAGCCTACAGCTAAACATCTGCTAGCACCCATAATTCCTTGTGGAATGAGCATGTGCATATGTCTCCATTCAGTGGACTTTCTGAATAAGGTGTTTACATGCAAACATGATTGGGAGACCATGACTCTCGAAGAGACTGAACCTCAAAACTGTCACCAACTCTTCAGAGAAATTTAACTAGCTTACCTAACAGCTTAGCCACTTTTAATCGTGACATGGCAGACACTACTAATGTTAGAGGGCTGATATACATCCAAGATTGATTTAATTCAGAAATCAGAGAGCAAAAGCAGGTCCGGATCTCTTGGTACTGTAAAGTTACCGTGAAAAAAGCCCATGTACTGCGGGCCTTGTTCTCTTCCCTTATTTTAAAAACCACAAGGCACCACTGCTCTGAATTATGAGTTGTAAAAGAAACTATTTTTTAAAACTTTTTCTCAAACCGTGCATAACTTTTCATACTGTTTAATTGATGTGAATTGTTACGAATTTACAATCATGAGACCTTATCTTCCGTTGTCTGAATGACAGACAATAATGATGGGCAATGTTGTACTAACAACATTACATCTCCTTTAAATCTGCCCTAATCTAATAAATATATCATTAAGAACCTTAGGCGCAAAGGCTACAACTTGCACTATTGCTGATCCTACAGCTTAGGATTTTGCTAAACTCACCAAAACAAAAAAAAAATGAATCCCTTACTGTGATGGAATCTGGTTAAGAGATACACTGGTTACTGAAAATGAATGAATGAATGAATATTCCTACTTAGTAGCAGCCTGAGATTATGCTTCTATTATAAGTTTAATATCAGCTGTAGCAACTGTGGTAGCTGCTTGTAGGATTAACTTCCTTCAACTTGACAACCATACAAAAGCGAAAGACTCAAGCTTCTGCCTCCATACACTGTCATATATTAGTATGCTAGCACAGTCAGAGAACAACCATTTCCATCTTTATTTGTATACTTGCAAATTAACTAGCTCTCAACTCACTTTGCAAACCTACATGGCCTAAAAAAACTGAACCCTTAAGCTCTTCTTGTGAGGTTAGCTTTCAAAATCCTTGTTGTTATTTGATTTTATTTCCAAGCATACTCATGCCACGGCAGGTGCAGTACACATCTTTATTAATGCCTGGAAATCTGCCTGCAGCACTTCCACTAGCTATCAGGTCTCCTAGGAAAGTAGTAGAAGCACAGACACAGAATACTTGATTTCTGTCAGGTTCCTTGTTGTCTTGTGATTCAGATGGAACAGACAGCCTGCTCCCAGTCGATGCCTTGTATATGCACACATATGGATGTCTCATACGTGTCCTCTGCAAGTTTTCACTTGTTTTTGAGCTAGAGAAATACCATCACATTATGCTAAAGTTTATCGAAGTATCATCAATGCAAGGTACATCTAATAGGGCGGATTTAATATAGAGCAAGATGTACCCACCGTTTCATTCAGGGTGGATTCCAAGAGGGTTTTTAACTAGTATGGTCTCATTGTATATTCTTAGGAACTTGCACTAACTCGAACAAAAATTTTGAACAAAAAGTTACAGTTTGTGAGTTAGTGGTCATACAATTACTTTCTGTCTGTAAGTCACTTTTTCAAGTATCTGTACTCAAGTTTTTATTTGACCTTTCCTTACATTTCAGATTATTTACACTATCATCCATGTATTTTAATGGATGTGACAACAAGCTCATGCTGCAAATGATTCCTTGATATGTTTATTTGTAAATTACATTTTTATTGTTATTATTACTTTATTGTTATTATTATTCATTTTATGTTCGACAACCTGTTACACCAAAAAGTAGAGATTAAATGATTAACTGGAAAAAAAAACCTTTGACATTCAAGGGATAGCCCTCAACTCTAATAATACAAAAAAAAAAACAACTAATAGCTATCACTACATATTTTTTTTATTAGCATGGAAGTTTTACAGGGTGGTCGGCATCCTCTTGCCTCCTCTTCTTGATTTTTTTTTCTTGATATACACTAAAGACTGGAAAAGACCAGGCAGGTGAATTTTTTCCTCATATTAGCTGTCTAATTTCGGTGAGTCTGTGCACATGATAGCCTCAGATTCTTGTTCTTGGCTGACAGGAAGTGGAACCTGATGTGGTCTTCTGCTGTTGTAGCCCATCCACCATCAAGATGTGCATTCTGAGATACTTTTCTGCTCACCACGATTGTAAAGAGTGCTTATTTGAGTTACTAGAGACTTCCTGTCAGCTCAAACCAGTGTGGACATTTTCCTCTGATCTCTCTCATCAAAAAGCAGACCTGCAGACCCTCCGCTCACAGAACAATTTTTGTATTTCACACCATTCCATGTAAACTCTAGAGACTATTGTTTGTGAAAATCCCCGGAGATCAGCAGTTTCTGAAATACTCAAACCAGCCCATCTGGTACCAACAACCATGCCACGGTTAAAGTCACTGAGATCACACTTTTTCCCCCATTCTGATGTTTGATGTGAAAATGACCTGAAGCTCTTGACCTGTATCTGCATGATTTTGTGCACTGAGCCGCTGCCACATGATTGAATGATTGGAGGAATGCATAAATGTGCAGGTGTACAAGTGCTTCTACATTCAGGTCAATGAGGTTATGAGCCTGAAGTCGGAAATTCAAGAAATTACAATTAATTTTTTCCCCCCTTTGAGCACCCTTCGTGCCTTTGGCTGAAGGTTGGTTGAATTGACTAAGCAATCAAATAGTAGGGTAAAAAAAAAAAAAAAAAAAAAAAACTAAGCCTTTTACACTATTTAACACAAATTATTTTAAACCTATGCAGCTGCCAGTAGGTCATCAACTGGTGTAAAAGGAGTTAACATCTGGGTACCATCTGTCACCTTGGCAGCACATGTTAGAATGGCAAGAATATTAATGTTATCATTCAAATCTAAACATTATTCTATGAGTCAATGACCATATCATTAAGTGTGCAAGATCAATGAAATATGGATCAGCAAAAAATGTGTGTCTATGGGGGACAATGTAACCTGGCAGATCTGTCAGCTGTGGAAATGCTGAGGTTGAGCATAAAGCCAATAACCAGGTCAGGGAGCAGCTTGCAGAAATACAGAGTCATCTGACAACTGACAATTAACTCATGTCTTTTGGAAAAGTCTCCTGGGACTCTGTTCTGTTATATCAGCATTGGGGAAACTCAGGCCAAATTTGTATGTGTTCCAGTATACGAGAGCAATATTTTCCAGGTTATCATACAAAGAGAATTATTTAAAAAAAACAACTCTCTTTAAAGGTTGAGAAGTTTGAGTTGATTCAATAAAATCTTATGATGCATGGTGGCCCACCAGTTGGTGTTAGCAGTGGCGACTTGTTCGTATGGGCCTGAGTGTCTTATGGGAACTACTTTAGTGAACTTTATGCAACATTTTGGACTGAAATTGCAGTACAGCAACATCAACAATGGACAAGAGCGAGTAGCTTAGCAACAAGCTAGCCAGAAGACAATAACTGCTAACCAGTTGATGTTAATGATAACACTAATGCTGATGATTACCTTCTCGATACAGTGATTAGTATGGTCAATGTTATAGATTTACCTAAGTACTGTGACTGTATCTTAACTGATTTAAAGCCAATATTGCTATAAACTATTTAAAAGTAGAGAAGGTGAACTTTACACTGTTCATACTGTGAGCGGCCATGTTGAGTTGATGTCACACGGTAAACAGGGAAGGAACTGGTAATTGAGAAGACTACCCCAGCTGACTAGTTGAAATTTCAACTAGTCAACTGGGGTAGTCTTCTCAATTACCAGTTCCTAGTTGAAATATCAAGCTGAGGGCCTACTATTTGAAAGATATAAGCCAATGTTCCTTGATTTGGAAGCCTTTCTAGATGTTGTTCAAGCATAGAGTTATTATTGCACTTAATGGTTAAAATGAGAGCTACAACAAAAACACAGACAGTCGTAATTGACTCAAGTAGCTCTGCATTTAACACTGTCATCCCCACTAAACTGATCACCATGTTCAATGACCTGAGCGCCTCCATATGCAGCTGGAGTCTGGACTTCCTTACCAATAGACCTTAGTCTGTTAGGTTGGGCAATCATATGTCCTCTACCCTCATCCTGAACACCTGAATCCCACAGGGTTGTGTGCTGAGTCTGCTGCTTTACTACCTGCTCACCCATGACTGTGTGCCTCTGAATAACTCATCGAGTATGCAGATGATACCACGGTGGTCACATCAGCACCAACGATGAATCGGCCTATAGGAAGGAGATCCAAATCCTAGCAGCATGTTGTTCTGCCAACAACCTCACCCTCAACACTGAGAAGACCAAAGAGTTCATTGTGGACTTCCGGAAATCGAATAGCAGCAGACACTCCCCCATCTATGGGACTGAAATAGAGCATGTCTCCATCTTCAAGTTCCTGGGTATCCACTTCTCTGAGGATCTGTCCTGGCACCATAGTACTTCATTTCTGTATTGAAAGGTGTGACAGCCATTGAAGATCTTCACCACAGTAGATGTCTGCATAGAGCACACAACATCATCAGGGACATACACATACAAGCACACACACACAACAGTGGCAGCTTGGCAGTGGGACTTGAACCCCCAACCTTCTGATCAGTAACCCAGAGCCTTTGTCAGGGCCATCAGGGACATTTCTTTTTGAGACTTTTTGAATCTCATCTTTTGTTGTCTGCTCCATTTCCTTCCTTGATTTTGGGCAATAGTTTTGTATTTCCCTATTAGTCACCCTGTTCAAGTTCCATGACTAGGTCAGAATATCCCTACTACCCTATTATACCGTAGGCAAAAAAGCAGTACACCAAAGGCCTAGTGTGTTTGAATTCTATGTATTTATAAAAAAGTAGGCGAGAAATACCCGGATGACCTACTGCTTCGCGTAAGGCAACAGGTCTGGCGCGGAAGAGCTGTCAGAATAAAAAATGGCGGAAGTCAGTGCGTCAGCTCTTTTTAAGTGTAAGTGCTATGGGTATTAAATGTTGTTCCTTGTCCCTTGTGGTAAAACTGTACTTGGTTAACAACACCTGAGTAAATTGTTAACTTGTTGAAGGTTTACACAAGAAAAAACAGTTTCTCTAATATGGTGGGCCCTTTAAGTCTTTGCGGTCATGATGATGTCGTAGGCCACATGACAATGCCAACATGGCAGATGTAATATGTCCGGATTGCATTCATACTACACACATCTACTGATCAGTATGTACTGTATTAACAGCCGAGCAGTAGGTACTGAATCAAATGCAGTACGCGATTTCGGACACAGCCTGTGTTTTCCCTCTTTGGTTGTTGGAGCATCGTGCTGATGTCTGTGTCTGCTTGCATGGTAGATTACAGTTATTGTTTTGCACTGTGTATAGCTTTTGTTTTCTAGTTTTCACTTTGCCTGACTGTACCTTGCTTAGCATTACCCTATCCCTTGCTGTTGTAGTTTTGGTTCTCTCCCAGTCCTTGTTGTTTCTGAGTTGCTTTATTTTATTAAACAAGTTCTGCATTTGCACCCACCTCCCTGGACTCTCCTTGGCCCTCCTTGGTCCCCCACATGACAGCCTTAACTGTTGAGCCACCATTGCCTTTTTTTTTTTTTTTTTTTAAGAAATATATATCTAAAAATCTATGTATCCATCTATGATGATTCCTGACCTGAATATAATCATTAACACAAAGGGATATTCTTAGATCCATCTGAACTCAATCACTTTTTCTGTCCTTACGTCATTTTGAATGACCAAGGGGTAACAAGGCTGCGGAGTGATTTCAAAAAGGAAGAAAGTATTGAAATAAAAAGAATAGACCTAATTTTATTCTGTTCATGTTGATTGCTTTATTGGGAGTCAGTTAGAGATTGTCTGCTCTGAATTTGTTTATGCTGACACCAAAATTGTGAAGTGGTGCATGAAATAAACATCAAACAATTGAGTTCTCCATACCAAACTGGAACTGTCTGAACATGGTGAACGTGTATACTGCAAATGTTAGTCAGGAAAATACACCCAGTCTAATTCATGGAGAGAACACTAGTGGGCTTAACAGTGATGGACAGCTATCCAGGATGTGGTGTATGATAAAGTGAGAGCTTGTTTTCTGGGACAGGTTTGATCAGTCAGCTTGATATCATGGAATTCTAATAACTGAGAGCAATTTTGTTGGATTTTTTATGATGAAGTCATAAAAATGAAGTAACCCTGTCCCTTCATCTAACTTTAACCATCCACCTCAACTTTTCATATGAGTTGGCCCATATACAGTGTTATAAATTTTCAATCATAAGACCATGTTGGATCTAGGTTGTGTAATAAAGAGTGCTGCCAAGATCCTCCTGCTTTCATCAGCCAATGGTGGTAGTCGAGCCAAAATAAGCTGCCAATTATCCAATCAACTGCAGCCAGACACAGTGGTGACCAAAAGAGCACACATCAAACCAGACAAAACAATATACTACTGTGCATGGTGTACAGCAATGTTTTGGCTGATACTTGGGTTTGCAAGCAAAGCAATTGCAACAAAGGCCAAAAAATATATATAAACTTGTCTGAGAATGAAATGTTGGCACATTGACAAAGTGAAAATGTGATACACAATGATGGAAACAGATTTTTACAATAAATGATGATAGTGTGTGCATTGTCGCGCTATTACATGTATGATTGGTCTTCTGATCATGTCATGTGTTGATTTCTCTTCAGAATATTCAGCAACTGATGAAAATACATAAGTGTTCACATTTTATTTTTCCAACTTTTCAAAAAAAGTGACATGTGCAAAGCTGAGCAGATTTCCTGTCCAGATTTCTACAGGATGTTTTGAAATGCTGTCCATATTGAGCACACCAGAAACTTGCTGCTATTTTATAGAAAAGAAATCTATTCTTTCAGATTGCAAAGATCTATTTTCTAGGTTATGGCGACGCATCTCTGTGTACTAAGAGTAAGGAAGAAAAAAAGAACATGACACATTCCAGTATTTTGCAGTGGTGAATGCAGACATCTCATCAGTGGCATCACCCCAACTCTAGGAGCAAATACACAAATACAAAAAAAATGTATGCTAACAAATATTTCATGTATCCGACTGAGATTGATATGTCTTAAAAATTTTATCCTACTAAAATGTGCAGTTTGTTCTATAATGCATTTTCCTTGCTGGGCAACAGTGACTCTAGACTGTGCACATGAATACATGACTAGTAGTTTCACATGGCTAACCTTAATGTGGGGACTGGAAATTGGGTTTGGAAAACAATGTAATGGATTGCAGTTACTCTTGCAAATTTGTCCAGCTGGTCCTGTTGGCGAGTGGAACAGCAGAGCAGAGCTGGGTTTTAATAGGCTGTAAACCCAAGGTCATCTCCAAGAACTCTCTCAAGCTTCCATTGCAAACTGATCGTGCTGTGTTTGGAGGGTGTGGCACACTGTTTCATAGTTATATAGACCTTCACTTTGAAGCTAATTGCTTTATTTACTTTATTTTGTAACACATTTTCCTTAGATTTATGATTTCCCATGGCTGTTAAAGCAAGGCACTACAGGTAGAAATGACGATCTGGGTCAATGTCATGTCAACCATTTTTCAAATTTCGGAATAATTTGCATCCATAACATGCCTACTCGTGAACTGTAGTAATAAAAATGTCAAAACACCATTCCTGTCCACTCATGACGACTGCATTATCTGAAATTTAGGAGCTTTGAAGAAGACATAATCTCCGCCTACTTGCCACAATCACATCATATCAGATGTCCCTCAAAACCTCTGGATATACAGTATGTCGAATTATGTGTCATTATGATATACATGTCAACTTTACTTTATAAAACTTATAAACAACAATTATTGGTATGGCTTCAAATTTGCAGTATTTTCTCAAAATTGGCTTATTTTCTATGTTCAGACTCAAAAATCACAGTTTATGGTTTATGGTCCTGCATTCATGAAATGTTTATTTCTGTCCCTGTTTAGAAAGATATTACAGACTAATTTCTCTATTTTCTTGTTGATTATTTCTGGATTCATGTTAGATTCTGTACTAAGAATACACATAGTATTTAAAACTATAAAAATATTTTAAAAAAATACATTCCAACAAACTGTTCTGTAAGACTTTTTCTCTGATGAGTGCCTACATAATTTTAATTCTAGCAGCATTCAAAGACTAGATTTTTTTTTGGTTTTATTGTTTTATTGTCACATTTAATAAGTTTAAAATTTAATTTTGCAAAAATTACCCTAGTCACCTATAGTGTCTTACCTTAAAAAGGTCAAACTGCAAAATATGCAGTAAAGCTGTAGGGTTGGTACAATGCTAACCAATCAGTACAATATATTGGTGGTTCAAAGAGGAAAAATAGATATAGTGTAAAGCTGGTTGGGTCAAACAACTTTCTTTCTCTCTCTCTCTTTTTTAATCTCTTCTATATCTCTGATTAACACATTTCATAAACATGTGTATACCTACCAAATACTACTTCTGAACATTTACTGAGTCACTGAGAATGTTAAAATGAAGCAGTTCCTCCATTTTATGACATCCATTCAGAGGTGAAACAAAGCGAGGACCTGCAGAATGGCAGGTTCATATTGTAAGGCTCTTCTTCTCTAACACAATAACCTGGAACAACTCAATAGTGGACCCTGATATTAACTGACCCAGAGGCCACTAAATGTGTTCATTTTTATCCTCCTCTTATTCTCCCCACTTTTTGAGCTTGGTATCGCTGTCGGGCTGTCAGCGCAAAATGGACAAAGACCATGTTAAACTACGAGGAGCTAAATTAACAGTGGCAAGGTGATTGGCTTTGCTCACCAGACCATGTGAATACAGCTAATGATTTCCACCATTTGAATTAAACAAAGACCTTCCTCTCAATGGCTCTGTGCAAAATTCCATAACAAATGACTTTCATGAAGGTGGATTGAAAAAGAAGAAGAAGGGGAAAAAAAACATGTTTATATCATTTCTGTTATCAGAGCGACGTGGAAATGGGATTCGCAGGGCATGACGGGTGACTTAATCTTCTTGTCTTCGCTTCTTTTGGTGGTGTTGGATTTTTTTTTTTTGACCTATAAGAGTTCTTTCTAGAGCCAAAAACAAAGAAAAGGAAATTATTTCCATGTGACTGAGAATGTATCTTAATTGCCAGGCTAGGGCACAGGCAGGACTGTAAAAGATGATTGTCTTCAGGATGTTGCATAAAGAATAGGCTTAAATCTTTTTTTCGTGAGAGTGTTCACTAGCCATGAAGGTGACCGTAATAATAATAATAATAATAATAATAATAATAATAATAATAATAATAATAATAATTCATTATGTGGTAAAGAAGACCACTTGCTCCATTCTAATCATTGAGTATCCACTGATATTGTGATTTATCAATAAATGGTTCTATATTGCAGCTCCAAAAAGAGAGTAAATTTGTTATCATCACTAGAGAGCAAAATGGCTAAAAGAGAGGTTTTCTGACAGACTTATTATCACATTATACCATATGGGGATTTGAACTGATAGTCTGTTTGACAGACCCTATTTTACTACTTCCCCTTCGATCCTCTAAACTTACTAAATCATCTTTAGCTGAAGTCTATTTTAGTATAAAAATAGAGTCAATAGAGCACTTCTTAGACTTCTGCGTGTTCAAAATATCACCACCTCACAACTCCCTGATTCAATCCTGAGCTTGGGTTACTGTTTTAAAGGGAAGTTTTACATTTTCCTATGGGTTCTCCGGTTTCCTCTCACCCCCCAGAAACATGGCCTCTCTAAATTGCCCCTAGGTGTCCCATTCAGCATGTGCCCCTGCCTCATACCCAGTGTTCCCAGGATAGGCTCCGAATCCACGCAAACTCTGACCAGGATAAAGTGGTTACTGAAGATGAATGAATGAATGAATGAATCTTGGAAAACCTGCAATAGTTCTTCTAGGAGACATTGGCTGTCACACACATTAGGCCTCATTCATTGATCTTTTTTCAAGTTTTTTGTAAAAATTTGCGTAAGTCAAATCGAACTAAAGATTTACACCAGATTTACAAAACTTTGCATTTGGTGATGCCCACAAAACTCAATAAAAGGTCAAGTTCACAGAGCAGAACGCACACAAAAAGAGAAGAATTTCTCTGAGGCAGAAGTACTTTTGACTTGCATCTATGAAAATGAAGAAGCATTATTTAGCAGCGTATTCAGCAGAGTCACAGCACCTGAAAAGACCAAAATATGAAGAGAAATTACGGAGGTGAAGTCAGTGTCGTCTATCCAGCACAATATAAGTGAGGTCAAAAAGAAAATGGTTTGACACGAAAATTGAGTCAAAAAAAAAAAGTATTACTGCTAATAGACACAGTTTCTCTGCTACCAGGGGGCAGGCCAAACCATGACAAAGCTTTTAAAAATTGACCAGATGCAATGGCAAATGGAACCGACTTATAAGCCAGCTTTCATCCTCCAAAAAAAAGTCATACCAGTCTCTAAATATCTGTTACCGCCTAAGAGCATCACGTGCTAACTCTCCCATTAATATAAATTCTGCTATTTGCACTGCCACAGCTTACAGCTACCATCTGCACAGATCAGCCCCCTCCTTTTATATGACAGCATTTCATCTTCATTGGCAACTAGCCTTATTTAACTTAAAATGGATTTTGGTTGACTTGCTGTCTTATACACATTATATAAATATATATAGCAACCAGTCTAAAGAAATATTTAATTTGTGTGTATTTGAAATAAATGTGTTGTATTTAAAAGTGCAGTAACTCATCTCAAATTATAAGATTACTTAGTCTTCTTATGCCTAAATTCACACACATTCAGGGGCACTAGTAGGATACAAATGTTTTTCAAATGGATTTTCTTGCATACCAAATTTATTTTGTAAACACCAATATGACCAATTTATACGTAAATGAGTCCCACAGTTTCTGTTTGTGCAGGTAAACCTAAATAGCTTCCATTATGATTTTATTTGTGAAATGGCTCAGGACGTAACGTAATGTAAAAATGTAGGTTTGTCTGTAACATTAATTTATTTATTTATTTATTTTTCTATTTACTTATTTATGAATGTTTCTTTTGGACTGACACCATGTCTGGTGTATATATATATATATATATATATATATATATATATATATATATATATATATATATATATATGGTAAATATAAAAAGACAAACATATACA
>CM074920.1:3359751-3371425 GCA_037576815.1 Pangasius larnaudii | reverse complement strand
TATATCCTTCTTTGTAATTTATTGTAAATATGCCACTTATGAACTTCTGGTTAGATGCTAACTGCATTTCATTGGCTTAGCACATGTACTTTGAACAATGGCAATAAAGTTGAATCTAATCTAATCTAATCTAATCTAATAATTCAGTAATGTTGCTTCTATGCGTGTCTTGAGATTTAATTCAAGTCACAACCTCCTTCCTGATCACTGTTACCACCTTCCAAATTCTACTTTTAAACCCCTTGATTGTAACATTTCTCTTACAGAAATAAGAAGTCTTTGGTCATGGCACTACAACGTAGCTATTTATGTATTTATATAATATTACAGAATCAGTGGTAGTGAGTAATAGGGAATTAGACATGAAGAAAATGGTTATGGATGGAAGAATAAGCTTTTATTGCTTGTAAATATATACCCGGGTTTAAAATGAAAAATAGAGAGCTGATACACACTTTGCATTAACAATCAGTTGTATCCACGCAGCAGACAACTGAAGAAATATGCTTCAGTGTAAAGCAGTGTGAAACTGCTTCATATCATCATCATTGCTGTTATGTAGTGATTTACATTTCCATCAAATTATAGTGCCAGAGTTCAGCTCTTCTTGCTGTTCACATGAACCAAAGCTGGATGAGTCGCTTTAACTGTGATTTAACCTCTGACAGACAGTAAGGACTAAAGGCCAGGGGTGAGAGGTGAAGTGCTGGGAATTGGTGCCAGCTTTCAACTCTGCCGTGAAATGAACTCATTTGAGTAGAGGTGTTCCGAGATGGTGCCCTATTATTCTCAGTTTTTAAAGGTTACTATTTCCTGTTTACTACCTTGCCCCTGCTGTTTGATGGACAGCCAGCTGAAAGCATTCCAGACTTTCAGACGTTTGTTTCAGGTGTTTTTCAGAGGCACTCTGGCAGTAAATGTTGCCTCAGGCATGCTATAAAATGTAGTAGGATTCTATAGACACATGCCTAATGATAAATATCAGGGCAGTTTGTAAATGAACATACAGTACCTCATCCAAATTCTTACGAGGTAAACAAATGTTGTGGCTTTCCCCCAGTCTGAGTTTGTTTGTTTTGGTTTCCACCCTTTGTCTTTGGTTTGTTCTCTGATTGTTGTCACCTGTTCTGTGTTTCTTTCTGATTCCTTCTTCTATTTAAACTCTGCTGTTTCTCTGTCTTGTCAAGAAAGCTTTGTATGTGAACTTCTTAGCCTTATTTAATTGTGTCCAAGCTTCTCACATGTTCTGGTTTTTGATTTGTGCCTGTCTTTTTAACTTCAATAATGAACAGCCTTTGTTTACTCTGGCCTACTGGTGTATTGACCTATGTTGTGGATTATGATGATCATTTGTGGATTTGTAGCCCTAATAAGCCTCACAGTTTGAGAAAACACTTGTCGCTGCCTCACAACACTGCTCATTACAACAAACATACACACAAAAATAAAACTGGGTGAACCAACCCATAGATCAAAGACCAAAGGATTCAGTTCTAGTCTATGATTAGCAGGTGAACCAAAGACTTTTTTCTACCCTAAGGGTTTTTAAAGACTTAGTGTTTATATAAAAATATAAATAACAACCCAGTTCATCCCAGACTTCAGATTCAACTTGTCCTTCTTCATAGACAAGAGACTTTTGCTGATATTCTGTGCCATTGATATGATTCAGAGAACATGGGGCACTGGGCACATTCCACCGCATGAACCAATTCCAAGTCCTTCAGCTGCTAAAAAGCTAATTAGCATCAGCACTCAAATTATTTCAAGGCTCTTTTATGGACTTTTGCTCTTCTCAGAAAAATTGAAGAAATTCACAGAGCCTTGAATGTACAGTTAAGGTTTTAACTTCACCAAAGTAATTAAAGATTAACTCTTTGGCAGAAAAAAAGCAAGGGACATCCTCCCTCAGCAGTAATTAACGTGACTCATTTTAATGACAACAGATTTGGGTGCTGAACTGAAGCAATGAAAGTTATCGGAACGCTCCGGAACGCCGAACATTGCTTAATTTAATGAACCACTGAAGCATTCCTTCTATGAATAGTTAATCCTTTCCTTGGCCTTGACTCCATTTGCTCTCTCTCTCTCTCTCTCTCTCTCTCTCACCAATGATTGAGGAGTTCTGCTGGGCCGCTTTTTCATGTTCTTAACCCAAAATCATAATTTGATTTATTCCTTCAACATTGTTTACGAATTCCATACAGGATTGTTGTTAATGCACTTCCCTGCACAAGGGCGCACTTGTCATATTTACAGAACTGTTGAAATAATTGTGCGAAAAAACATGCTGCTAAATGAACATTCCTGTGAGGAGGAAGCTAAATCTCGGCAAAGCTAATGTACTGTATCAGAGATTCAACAATTTATATCATTGTGTTGTGATTGCCGAGCTTGTATTACTGCCTTAAAACTGTACACCTGCTTGCCTACATGCATTGTTAGTATTTAATGTTATATCATGCTATGTTCTAACACTTGACTGAGATTATACACTTGCATATGGCTAAAAGGAAGATGAAAAATAGGGAAATTCCTTAGTGAGTGTGTTTCAATTTCTTCATAGATATTTCTCCAAGAACGCAACAAACTACTATTTTCTGAAAGGATATTCTTGACAAGTTACCTCGAGTAAAGAATAGAGAATATTCTTGTGCATGTTTCAGAAGTGTGTGTTAAAAGCTTCCAGTTAACTTAGAGATTATTGCTGACAGCTTTTGTGCACTTTTCTGGCCACAGCCTTCAGAATGCTTCTGTATGGCTTTATGCACTTTTCAGGAAGTATGACACTGGGCTCAGAAAGGTTCAGCTAAAAATTTCTCTCACATGATCTCACATGCTTGTGCTCGGACTGTGGGAAAGCGTCTATGGTTGTTCCTCTGCCCTGTCAGTCAAATTGCTTCTTTCAGGTGGTTTTCACACCGGGCACATTTGCTGCGGTCTGACTCCGAGTGTGATTGTTTCCGGCGCCCCAACAGCATTGCTCTTGTTTCAGACTCACTTCATTCTGTTGAACCCCACTGCATTTGTATTCATCTTACATTATCATAATGTAGCGTGCATGCAGAACACAACGTGACTCACTTTTTTTTTATTATTATTATTATTTTAGTGCGCAGCAGAGTGCACTACACTTAGCATCTGCATTCTTGTGAGTTATGTTGATCTGCTCCTGTATGTTTTCTTCTCCCCATATCTGAATAAGGCGCCTCACCTCTTTTGTGTCACACAACATTCCCCTGCTACTCGTGGCACACGTGTGCTGTGGAACCTAACCATGTCGTCATCGGTTAAAACACATGCGCAGGTTACTTTGCTCCCTGAACAAGTGCAGACCAGAATACGAGCTGCGTTCACATTCATGGGAATCGCGGCACAGTTCCAGTGTGAAAGTGTAAACTGCCAGTGTGAAAGCTCCCTCAGATACCAAACATTCCAGACCTTTTCGTAAAGACAGAGGACTGACTTGTGGGACTAATGGCAGCTATTTTGACCTGTCAAATGTCAGAACTCTAGAACAGCCTTGGGTTGTACAAATTTCTGAAACCTTTTTCAGAATCAAATTTTAAAGTCATTTCATTCAAATAAATGAGCTGAAAATGTGTCCATGTTGTCCAATGAACTGTGAGTCTTTCTCACTAGCGGCTCACTCAGTGATGCATCCTTGGTGTTTGGGTAGGATCAAGACCACATCTGCATATTTTAACGTCTCTTCTGTACAGAAATTAACCTTAAACAGTGGATACATGGGAAAACAAGAATTAATAATAATGTACACTAATTACCATGTCTATGTGTGTCTGGTTGGGGTTCTACAGAATAATAGCCTAACAGTAGCACAGAGGAGAACAGGTCACAATGTCTTCTGATGACTTTCTTTTGGAAATTTGCTTAGACTTACTTATTATTAAACTTAACTTATTGTCAGGCAGCAGATACGGACACGAATGCAGATGAACAACAGCTTTATTGTTAAAGCTTGCTGAAAAATCCAAATCGTGAGACAAAAACAAGGTCAAAAAACAGGCAATGGTCAGGCGATGTACAAACAGCATAAACTGGGACAGACAAGAGCAGAAACAAGAAAACCAGAACAGGATTTAAAAAAAAAAAAAAATGTAGATTGGTGACACAATGACTTGCTGAGTAACAGCTGATACAAAATCACAGCACATATACTTCACATTGAGAGAGTGTACTAAGACTCCTTCTGTACTGTGGTGGTGAAAGTCCAGGTGTGCATGATCAGTAATCAAGAGAGTGTGGACGTGACACAAAGTGTGTGAGCTGGTGTCCATGGAGTCCATGTTCGTAGGCTGTGTTATGTTATGGGTCTTGTAGTAATAATGGGTGCAAATTCCAGCATTGACATGACACGTATAATCAGTGTTATCACTATACTCTTTTATAGTGATAACACCGATTATCAATAAAAAAGTGATAACAATAATCAGTGTTATTACTATAAAAGAGTATCTCTTGTCATCACTACAAAAAAAGTAGACTGAATTATTATTCAAAAAACCCCAAAAACTATAGATTCTCATTATTTTCAAGATGATTGCGCAATCCCAATCAGGAGCTACCCATATAAAATCAGGACAAATTTGCCCTATTTTTTTTTTTCAGGAACCCGTTTGACGCACATGGAGTTTTTCACAGATGCCGTGATCCATTTCCCGGATTTCCAAACCTAAACACAAATAAATGCTGGTAGCTGCTGATAATAGTCATCCAAGACCCAGGATGAGAGTACCTCACACTGATACAGTAGTTTGAAGTGTGTGAAATGTTTGCCCATTGAAACCAACCTAGCAAATGGATCTCATTTGTAATGTGCATTCTGCCAACAGTGGCCCACTGTGAAGCAAAATGTACCGTGTAGAATTATCACAAACAGTCCAGGAAACTGCACCACTCAATCAGACCGACAGAGAAGATGGCCAAAAAACGAAACGCACAGCTCATTTCCCCAAAACCCCTTCCCGTGTTCCATACATTATTTTCATTACACCATGAGACTTTCTATTTAAATGATATCCAATATAGAGACTTTACTACATGCATAAATTATTTCCATGCATAATTGAATTAAAATTGCATGATGTATGAATTTTGATTCTGTCTGAATAATACTTACATTAAAACGTAAATCGTTTGTCTATGAGTTTTAAAAAGGGTAAAACAGTATGGCGGAAATAATTTAAATGTCTAAAATATGCAATTGAGAATACACAAAATACACAAAAAAATTGAGAATACACAACTGAACATACACAATTTACACAGTTTAGGACTGTTGCATAATCCAAATAGGTTTAAAAAAAAATCTTCCCCAAAACAACACAACTTTAAGAAAAAACTAGTTTTTAAAAATCTAATTAAATTTTTTTAAATTATTTGTTTTTAATAGTCTAAAGAGCTACAAAGGTTTAAAATAATTTACAATAATGCCCTCAAATGATTTGAAGTGATTATATTTTATCTTATATTTTACTAAAATAAAAAAAAAAAGAGTCTTAAATTGACTCTCCATAAGCATCGACACTATGCATGAAAGGGTTAATATTTTCTTTCTGTATTTATTGCCATACATGGTTAAAAAAAATGGACCTAATACCTTTTCTTCATTGTCATATCTATATTCTCGGGTGCATTATTTCTTTAAGGCATGATTTTTGACTCTACATCCCAATGACAGATGATTTAAATGAATGTTGTGTGGACTGTTTTGTGGGTTTAGGGTGTCAGTTACACGAGTGATATTTGAACATGGACGTGGATGCAGTAGAAAGAAATGTAATTTCAGAGCTGGTACCACTTTACACATTTGCCCTTGCCCATGAAAGGATCAGTGTGAGAGTTGTTGCCTTAGTGAAAAGCTCTCTGAGACCTGAGAGAGGCAGCAGGAATTATTTAATGAAATTTCTACATTTATGCACCATAGCGTTCTGTATTTTGGCGCACACACATGGAGTAATATATAATATCCTGTAACTGAAAAGCTTTTTCCATGTTGTGCTGCTTTTTTCAAGGAATTAGCCTTGTTACATAAAAATCATGTATTTTTTTGCCATTTGCCTTAATGGTGATCTCTGAAAGTCTTAGTAACACTTTATTCTAAGTAACTATGCATAAACTGAAAAAGGTAACCACTGCAAACACAAACTATAACTGAACTCTGCTTAACTCTTGTGTTAAAGGGCAAGCTAATATAGCTATCTAGGTGCTAGTTAAGTCCTGTTAACAACTTGTTTTTTTGCAATTTTAGTCAGCATTATAATAGTCATGCTAACTTCTAACATATTGCTTAAAAGTTAAAAAAAAAAAATAAAGAACATGTTAGCTATGAAACCTTACAGTTAAATTAAATGCTTGCTGTCTATACAGCTATCCTATGAGTGGAATATTATTTAAATGCGTGTGAAATAGTGCTGCATATCTTCTAATCTATCATCAGCACATGACTAATACATACATTAATGTACTTATAGCATTGCTTAGACCTAGCAAGCCTGCATGGCCCAGTAATAGGATGCAGAACGACTTGATTAGCTGTTTGACTGGCAGTATTGGATGTTCCAAATGAAATTAGCCAGTGTGTCTTTCCTCATAAAGACTGAGGAGGAGATTTGGCAAAGACTGTGCTTCCCAAGTGAGTGCAGATCTCAGCCCTTTTTCAGGACTTTATCAGAGATGATACTTTATAAATCACTTGTGACTGCTTAAACTAACAGTTTAGCCAAAAATGCAAAGGAGATTAAATGACTGAAAGGTAGCAGACATAATTTATGTACAAAGCTTGGCAGGATCCTCCTTGCTTTCATTAATTATTAGTATCTTATATTAAAATCAATCAATAAATAAATTGCCAACCATTGTTGGTTGAAACAATGTTGGTTAAAAGATCTCTGCATACTGGGAAAAAAATTAATACCTATTTAAGTAAATAAATACAAAATGCCAGCCCAGGAGATAATACTAAAAAAAAAATGTAAATGTAAAATAAAGTCAGATAAAAATGTCATCTTAAGATACAGTCCCCTAAAGTATTGGAACAGCAAGGCCATTTTGTTTTTGCTACACCCTGGAGACATTTGGGTTTGAGATCAAAGGACAATAGATCAGAATTTCAGCTTTCATTTCCTGATATTTACATCCAAATGTGTTAAACAACTTAGAACGTGGTACCTTTGGTGGCAGACCATCCAATTTTTAGGGGAGCAAAAGTATAGGAACAGATAGTCTTAAAGTAAATTAAAGTTAATAACATTTTATATTCGCTTGCATATCCTTTGCTTGCAATAACTGCATCAGGTCTTCTTTTGTGATGCTTTTCCAGGCTTGTAGCACAGCATCTTTCAGTTGTTGTTTGTTTTTGGGTGTTTCTCCCTTCAGTCTCCTCTTCAGGAGGTGAAATGCTGCTCAACTGGGTTAAGGTCTGGGGATTGACTTGGCCAGTCTAAAACTTTCCGCTTTTTTCCCACTGATGAAGTCCTTTGTTTTGCTGGCAGTGTGTTTTGGGTCATTGTCTTGTGCATGATGAAGTTCCTCCCAATTATATTGGATGCATTTCTCTGTAAATTGGCAGACAGTTCATTTCTGTTCAATTGAATTAATTCTGCTGCTACCACCATGAGTTCCATCGTCAATAAAGATTAGTGAGCCGGTTCCAGGAGCAGCCATGCAAGCCCAAGCCATGACACTACCTCCACCATGCTCATATGTTTCATATCAGGAGCAGATCCTTTCTTTCTCCACACTTTGGCCTTTCCATCACTTTCTCTGTATTTATTTGTGAATTCCAATTTGGCCTTCTGATTCTTACTGCTGATGAGTGGTTTGCATCTTGACCTCTTGATACCTTCACCCCTGCCCTGAATAGGTTGTTTCTGATATCACTGACTGTTGTTTTTTGGGTTTTTCTTTACAGCTCTAACAATCCTTCTGTCATCAGCTGCTGTTGTTTTCCATGGCCAATCTGTTTATATCTGGTTGTTAGTACACCAGTGGTTTCTTTCTTTTTCAGGACATTCCAGTTTTGTTGTATTGGCTATGCCCAAAACTTGTGCAATGGCTCTGATCGATTTTCCCTCTTTTCTCAGCTTCAAAAGAACTTGCTTTCCTCACATAGGCGGCTCTCTGGTCTTCATGTTGATTTATCCTTTTTAACAACAAATGCGAAACCCAGAGTAGATATTCAGAGTTATTAATCGTTTAAACCATCAACCTAACAGTATTGCTCAATTTAAAACATAAATAATAAGCTATACATTATTTATGATCAGTAATTGGGTAAATAATTATTTAATTATACTTGAACTTTAGCTTGTTCATGTCAGTTTTGCCTCTACTAAGAAACAAAATCCATTTTTTTCTTTTCTTTTCTTTCTTTGTTTCTATGAAATTGTTTGGGGAAAATAACAAGCTGTGAAAAGACTAGTTTTGTAAGGTGCACTGTGTCCATCTAAAGTCAAACCCCAAGCATAGTGCAGCACAGTGTGTCTTAAAACAACACACAGCGGTACTCTCAAAACTCTTCATCAATGAAAAAACCTTTGTTTACTCAAGTTTCAGTGATCTTTGGGGATATGAGTGGCACTCACCTCCAGTAAAAAATGAAACGAGCTGATGTGTGCAAACAAGCTTCTGGACTGGGGTCTGGGGCTAGTGGATGTTTTTAAAAGGGCCTAATTACATGTTTATGAGCAGCACAGCTTCATTAAGGTGTATATAAGACACAAGAATAGCCATAATAGCTTCTTTACTGGTATGCATGGATCTTAATTTATGGGAATGTGTGTTGAGATGGTCTACTGAGGGAAATCTGTCAAGTGTGACTGACACTACTACACACACAAGATACCAGTGTTGATGATTGTGCAGTTTTAATAGACACAGGGGATTAAATGGCTGGATGTTGATCCTTTTTATTGGAAAGGGAGTTGTAAAACCACCATAGCTCCATAGAGTCAGCTATAAGACATGTCTGTTCTACCCATATTTCAGTACTGGTCTTAATCTACCGGTGTTGTTTTCTCTTGTTCATTTGCCCATGGGGGAACCCACTCCGTGACAGTAAGGGCCATTCCGATACTTTATAAGTTCAAAAACCTTGTTTAACGACAGCAAGCTTGTCTGGTCCATTACACTATGAAACTCCACACAGAGATTCAGGATTATTATTCAGGATTGAATAAGAGATGCTGGAGTTCTGCGGTGGCAATGATATCCTGATGACTACTAGCCAGTCAACAGTTTCATTAAACAAAGCAAAAGTAGCTGTATACATGTATGAAAATACAAATAAATAAATAATTTTTAACTAGATATCTTCTTGTGGGAAGACATCCAGCTATGACATAAATTGGGCAGAGAACATTCAAGATGAGTGAAGATTTATTTATTTATTTTTTTCATGATCAGTACTATACGATTATTATCTAAACTATTTGTTGTCATAATCATTATTAGAGTTATTATCCATATATTAACCGAATTTGGCCTGTGGGAGGTGTTAATTCTGTTTTTTATGCACAACAGCTGCACTTTACAACATGACTCGCTCTGCTGTGCTACTCAACTTAGCAAGCTGAAAACACTAACAGACGGAAGACAAATGATTGCAAAAAAAAATCAAACATGGTTGTTGCTGCTGTGGATGAGTGTGATCCTACTGTTGAATCCATTCTCCATTACACATTACTGCCCATTGCCTCATTATGCTATAAGAGGCCAGAGTAGGTGATACACACTTCTATTTTATGAAGGGAAGTGAATAACAACTTCTCAATATGCAGGCAGTTGTTAACTCTTCCCTTACTCACTGTGAAGCTACTTAAAGGAAGGTCAGGTACAATTAGTGTGTCGTCAAATTCGTGAAGCCCCAGACGGCAAATGGCACAGCTGGGAACTGCACCGGTGAAAATATACCTATTACCCAGGATTCTGATTATAGACATCCTAAATGTTATATAGCAATACATATTAATGTCTTAAATAACTGAAATCATAAGTGTTTAGGCTGCACACTGTTTTGAGTGGACAAACAATTATGTGCATAATAGCTTCTCAAGATGCTGTGTATGTTTCTTTTCACCTGCCTTTCGAGATTAGGCCATTATTGTGGGGAAGTAATAAGACATTATTTGTATTTGGGGAAGGGGAGGGGAAGGAGGGAAGAACCTCCATTGTGGGCAATTATGGAAATGAAGCAAAGAAGAGAGGTATGATCAAGATAAAAGGCCCCCGACAGGAAGGAAATGGATCTACCCGAGGCCCTGTATTATGACAAATCTCCAGGAGAATAGGATCCTACCATGCAATACATCAGACAGCAAAATTAGTAGAGCACTTCAAATGGGAATTCAATTGAAAACACCAAAACTTTGAATCTCTTCTTTCCCTCTTTAATTTTTTTTCTGTCTTTCTTCTGAATAAGATGCAATGCCAAATAGTAGCTGAGTAGATTCAAAGAGGCATTTAGATCTTTGATGTCCTTGTATGATTGCTAGTGGCCCTTAGAAAGAAAAGACAAAAGGCAAAATTAGTTCTCTGCATTAATCAGGGCAAGTTCGTTCGAGCAAATCTGCTCATTTCTTTCCACTGCCTTACAGGCAAAGGTAAAATCAAAGCAACAATGGTGCTTCTGTTCATCAGGGTCCTTACTGATTAGTACATTCAGACCAGATTTGAATCTATTACTTATATTTGAGTATGAATACATTTTTCCTAAAAAATAAATGTTAAAAGATAAACAGATTTACAAGAAATTCTCTCAGTAGGTGAAGGAATTGGACATGGTCCTATCCTATCCTCCATTGGATTTTCATCATTCATTATTCACTAATATCTCTTAAGATGTTTGTTATTGACATCCATTTTACATATTTATGCCCAGAGTGTCATGAATTTACAGATTTGATCCAAAGAGAAAAGCCTGAAACCAAAACAAAGTCAAAACCAGAATCAATCCATACAAGAAATACACTCACCAGCCACTTGTGTGCACCAAAACTAGATAGTTGAAGATCAGAAAGATTTCGCCTCGTCTTTTTCCAATATTCACCTGTCCAGTTTTGGTAAGCCTGTACCCACTGTAGCCTCAGATTCCTGTTCTTGGCTCACAGGAGTGGAACCTGGTGTGGTTCCCTCAAGG
Source organism: Pangasius larnaudii (assembly GCA_037576815.1). Taxonomy (NCBI): domain Eukaryota; kingdom Metazoa; phylum Chordata; class Actinopteri; order Siluriformes; family Pangasiidae; genus Pangasius; species Pangasius larnaudii. The sequence goes on along the minus strand of CM074920.1, from coordinate 3,360,267 downwards.
TTCAACATTTTGTGCATTCGGAGATGCTCACCATGGTTGTACAGAGTGATTATTTGAGTTACTATAGCGTTCTTGTCAACTCAAACTAGTCTGGTCATTCTCCTCTGATCTCCCTCATCAGCAAGACGTTTCCACCCACAGACTTGCCACTCACTGGACTTTGCTCGCACCTTTCTGTGTAAACTCTCGTGACTGTTATGTCTGAAAATCCCAAGAGATCCCAAGAGCAGTTTCTAAAATACTCAAACCAGCCCATCTGGTACCAACAATCTAATCTCCGACCATGCACAAGAATGTCCAATCTTAAGGCCTCTTTAACGAAACAATGTCAATGTTCAGTTGAAGCACAGTATTATATTATAGATTTTACTTTTGACAGACATAATTACATCAACGGCTTATTAAGGCAACACAACTTGTGCATTTTAAGATCAGTCGACATATAGAAAGATATCTCTACCCACATATGCTGTATTATTTAAAGTTAATGTCTAGGCTATGATGAAAATGTAAACT
>CM074920.1:3342862-3359651 GCA_037576815.1 Pangasius larnaudii | reverse complement strand
TTTTTTTTAGTACTAATGGGCCCTTGGAACCATTTTTCAACACAACTGGCTAAAAAGCTTTAACTCTTTATGAAGCTTTGTCTCACCATCACTGAATGCTGATGTAAGATTTCACAAGCAGGTGTGTGGACAGTTCATGGCCGAGTCTTTGATTGGATGAGGGTCAGTGTGATCAGCGTCATTGACCAAGGATAGGTTGATTGTGAGTATTGTGTTTGTTCAAATAATGAGACTGGGAACTGATGAGACTGGGAAATGTAGGTTGTTTGCTCTGATGTTTCAGCGGAGGTGGGCAGGGTTGCCAACCTGAGACTTACTGTATATGCATTAATATATCACAGGCCAAGTTGGGGACTTTAGTATTGGGATTTGTTTATTAACTATTCACAATTTCACACTAATTAGGAACCTACTTTAGTGTACTAGGCTGTTTTTTTTTGACTACTGCTGATTTCTAGATTCTCTTACATCCTATACATTGCATAGCATATTGCTTCCTATTCCAGCTCTTGGATGGATTAAGAGATATGTACTGTATATACTTAACTAACAGCTTCTTATGCTGTCAGCTTCATAAGAATTTGCATATTTGAAAAAAAAAAATATTCCTATACATGTTCTGTGAGATTGGGTTGTGACCTCTGGTTTTTGTAATCTACTTTAATGCCTGGAAATGTTCCTAGGCACGTCAGTGATGATTAAGGTAGTCTTAAATGTAAAAACTGAATGCAGGTGAGCTTTCCATTAATGATGGAAATACATTTCTTCACCGAACATGATTACTCTTCTTAGAAAATAAATGTTTAGCCCACACATCTAATAACATTTGTCAAGGTTAAGTTGTTGGTGCACTTGATTCCAGAAGTCCCAATCAGTCACCTGCCTTCAGATTCAAGTTCCAATCATTTGTTGTGCAACATGACAGATGATATGATGTCTTCATTGACCATCTGCCAGTGGAGAACCCCAGATGCCACAGGCCCTGTCAACACTTGACTGACAGCTCTTCTGCATTGGTGCTCATCTGACAGCGGCTCATCTTGTCAATCGACTGGATGGTGGGGAAGAAAAGGCTGTCTCTCACTGTTGTTCAGGTGGCACGATTCTGTAGAGGGAGCGGATGCAAGTGCAGATTTTATTTAATAAAGTGCAAAACAAAATAACCAAAACTGTGAAAACCAGAACCATAAACAAACATGAGATATGTGGCAAAACTGGCAGACTACTGTATTAGCAAGGCTGTAGCACACATGATGGCACATATGCACGACAACGACAAACGGTTGACAATGACACATACGGAGGCCAGAACTTAAGTAGGGGTGCTGATTAGGGGTAATACAGAACAGGTATGAGTGCTCAGTGAGACATGTGACATGGTCATGTGACATGATGGGGCTGATGGTTAATGTAGTTCAGCACCACTTTGGGCGCTACCATGACATCAAGAAAAGATAACATAGAAAAGATTACTTCTTGTTAGGTGTACTGTGGCCATCACTGCTAAAGTCAAACGTGTAACGTCTTCAAACACCCTTAATCAGTAGGGATATTAAAACTTGGCGCTAGCACACTATTATAAACATTTCAGATACTCATTCGCTTCCTGGGACCAAATGATGGTAGAAAAGTTTATGAGCAGAACAATTTTGTTGTGAAGGTTAATGCTAGCAACCTTTGTCAATCCCTATCATACACATATGTGTGTGTGGCTAGCAGCAGTTAGCTAGTTAACCAATCAGCTAATTAGCATCTCGTATAAGAGACAGCACTTCACAGAAGTCTGGTGAAAAAAAATGACCTTGGACTATATAGTATGTTTATATAGTTTTATATAGCAGATTTTGCATTATGGGTAAATGCTTTGTCTCAATGCTTGGAAATTATGACCACCAAGAAGTCTTGTTAGAGCATATCTTAATATCTTAGTATCTTAATAGTGGACATTCTAGTAAGAATACTAAATAGACATGATTTCTACCATTTAGCCAATTGGAGATTCTGTGCCATATTGCTTTTATACAACTGTTCTATAAACAAGAAATTAATATTGTGTGAGTGATATTTCGTCCACAATATAGCCAAATGTTCTGTTTAGCCACATTCGCTGATAGTCTGTCGGCTAGCTGGCTAGCTAGCTCACATTGATATCTACATTTCCGTTAAAGGTGCTTCCTGTGAAATTGGCTTCACCTCTTCCTCTTCATCTTCATCTGACGAGCTTTCAGATTTTGAGTCCAAAGTTATATTCAGAGAAATGTAGCGTTTGTCTCTTATCCAATGAAACAATACTGTATGAACACTTGGAAATGGCATGTCTTAAAATAGCAGACAGTCTAGTCATAATACTATTTAGGAGGAGGAGAAGGAGAATTTTTCATAAAATTGTTGTCATTTTCCCACAAATCAATTAAATTCCTCTGATTTTGTAGTCTTTTTGTTCAAGCATGAAAGCTAACACCATTGGGCAGTACAGCAGTAAACAATCCACAAACAGTGCTCAGATTTCTTCTTGCGATTGCTTGGTTTGAATTGAACCAAAATCTTTTTATGTGAAGCTTTCCACAATGCCTCTTTAGTTTGGTTGCCAGGTTTGCACCTTTTTCCTAACCGTTTTCCTAATATACGTATACGTTGACGTGATTTTGATCATTTCTGTAGACTACTCCTATTTTCAGTTTTAGTAGTTTACCAATTTAAGAGCAAGCACTAATGCCAGCTAACATCGCATATTTCCTGATGAAAGAAACAGACGTGATGCGCTGTGCATGCACGCCCACGCAAACATGAACTCGGAACGCACGATTTCAAAATGACAACTTTGCTTACATTGCGAAAGTGTTTCTATTTTGCCACTGCTTGTGTATCATATACTGTCACTGTGAGCTTAAGCCAGTGTTTTCACACAAAACTTAAATTGCATGAAATCACGAAAGGTTAGGAATTTCAGAATTAGTGCTGGGGGAATGCTAGGCTCAGGTTCCATATGAAATTCTGGTCATATCTGGTGAGATTAGGACGCAGCATTAAAAATTCTGAATTTGTTTCTAGTGTTATAATAGATCTGGGCTGATATTTTATTATTTTATGTAACCCTTGGATACAGATTAAGGAGCTAGTTTCTCTTCCTGGATTCTTTTTCTTTTTTTTTTTCTTTTTTTATCTTTTTTCTTCAGATCTGTATGCAGTATTTCTGTTTATAATCCAGTTTATGAATTTATAATCTATTGCACTTGAAGGAAAATCATCAGTATTTCATGCAGGATAGTGTGGGCAGAGCTTGCTCTCACATGACACACTGTGGCAGGTTTTCTTGCACATGTCAACTCCTTTTATGGCTACGTTTGGCTTCTAATAATAAGTCAAGGTTTGATGTATGATTCACGTAAAGCCTCTACACCTAATGCCCAATATGGAGAGCTCTGTGTAGTAGATGACTTATAATATTAATATCTTCCTCAGATCTGAGCTTTTTCTATGATTTGTAATGCAGAAACAATATCTACTGTGGCTGATTAATGCTCAAGATCTTCTACTGCCAAGACTTCAGCCACTAGTCACTTTTATAATGAATCAAATTTATTTGCGCCCTGCAACGACCTGGAGTCCCATCCGGGGGTGAATTCTCCCACCTTGTGTGCAGTGTTACCAAGATTGGCTCCAGAGCCACTACAACCCTGGAAAAAATCGGTTACTGAAGCTGAATGAATACGAATATGAATTAAAAAATGTAAAAGAATTTTCCTCAATGCACCAAGGTGTCATCTTACTGCAAATGAGTCTCCCAACATCACCAGAATCATCACATAAATACACGGTAAAATAATAAAATGCCTGTGTGTCGTGTAATTATCATGAGCATCGTTTTACCCCGATTTACAGCGACCACACCACAGAAAAAAATCAATGTCAATGAATTGTGCCTTTGTATATGTATAATTAAATAGATGTTCATAACTAAATAATCAAGTAGAATAATTAAACCTGGTGTTAAAACATCATCATCATCATCATCATCATCATAATCATCATCACAAATGTAATTTCCTAAAATGCACTCAGTGCACAACAAATGTATTTTTTTATGTTTCCAATCAGAGGTTGCTTTGGTCTTTCTTCATCAGTTTACCTCTAATCATCCTGTGACAGCTTTAATCAGCAAGAAATTCCCTAGTGTGTTTAAAAATGTCAGGTACTTATTTGAGTGGTTAGCTTAATTAGCGGTTAGCATACAATTACTATCTGTCCTACTCTAACTGTGATAATTAAAACCGTAATCATTCATTCTTCTGCTAGCTCAATATACGCCTGCTTGGGTAATGTGAACATTAATAAAGCTTCGTTAAACATTTCCAGGTTGCATTTTCAAGATAGTCGAAAAAAGTTCAACCACGCGGTGTTTGTGCAATGCCCATCGACGGACGTCTGATCAGACCGATGTAGTCTAATTAAGTGATTACGTTGTATTGTGCCAATATGCACATACGGTATGTGGGAACACAGCAAAACATCTTTTAAAGTCATAAACAAGTTCCACGCATCTGAATGACCTTCCTTCCATATGCTTGGGCAAACACTTATATGTAAATGCTCAGTCTTAATTTTCAGTAACTTCATTTCTTTAATACTGTTTATATAGATATTTATGCATTTGTGTCCAAATGTCACTTCCATCATTTCTCACTAATGTAATTAAACATGTTTGAAAGCAGTCCAGATGACAACACATAACTGATAGAAAAGTACGTATATTTATGCAACTTCGCAAAGCAAGAGTGCGGTTATACTGAATATCGGCATGCTAGGTACGAGCCCACAGGCTGAGTGTCATAGTTAATCAGCCACGTGTGCCGATATTCAGTATGACCACACGATTGTGAGTGCGATATTGCTGTTCTATTAATTTATATTAATATTGAGTAAGTGACATTTCGGACACAAATGTGGCCAAATGTTCTGTTTATTTTTGTTCTACTAGCAGAAATAGATCCAGAAGAAGCCAAAACTCGCTTTATAGCACACTGGCTAGCAGACTAGCTAGCTCACACTGATATGTACATCCCTGTTAAAGGCGCTTCTGATAAAATTCGCTTCCCTTCTTTCTTTTCATCTTCATCTGACGAGCTTTCATATTTTAAGTCAGAAGTTATATTCATGAAAAACGTATCGTTTCCCATGTCCATTGATCATAACTCTACTATAGCAACTGCTTCGAACTAGGAAGTGAAATTCTACGTGGCGAACACAGACCACGGAGTGATACACACAATGTGGTTACACTAAATATAAGCACTCTTGGAAAGCTACTCGTCCAACCAGATTAGTGGACTGGAATTAAATGCTGTATAATAGCTGAGTAACTATTAAACAACTTTTGCATTCAACAAATTTTACGTTAAAAATAGCGCCTTAACCAGATTGAACTCTCTTCTATAAATATTGACCATCATCAATTGGTACATTATATTGCATTCAAATCTTGGATCCTCTTCCAGATGAATCTCCTGCTTTTTTCCCGATGTGAGTTTTGCTCTGAGAATGGTTTGATTGAGAATAACAAAGACTACCCTTAGGAATGGGGCCTTGGGGACATTTACATTAATTAATTTGCCATCATTTAGTCATTGTTTATGAGGAAATAAGATACAAGCATACTAATTTATACAGTACTGTGCAAAAGTCTTAGACACCCTATTTTTTTTTAGTACAAACTTTGTTATAGATGTTTATTTTCTGACTTCTACATTATTGATTCAGTACAAAAACATTTTAGATTCCAAAACATTAGTTTCATTATTTTTGAAGGCATCTTTGCTCTACAGCATTTCTTTGCATGTGCTTACGACTTCTGCACAGTACTGTACTTGAAGATTAGCACATGAAGTAAGGAACAAAACATGCTGGTGAGCACGATTATAGACTGTTTCAATGACAAGTTAATACTTCTTGAGTCCCCCGAACAGGAAAATATGTACAAAATTCATAAATGATCACCTGTCATTACCAGACCCACTGAACATGAGGAACATGAGTAAACATTTTTTTCCCACAGACTTAAATCTTTTACCCGACTTACCCTGATATGCATCATGACCTCATTGATATGGAGTGTGTTTACATCAGGGAGATGGTGAAAGCTTATCACACTTTGGGTTCTGATAATGACTTTTTTAGTGAAAAGATGGGAAATATTTGCTCTTATAATGTGGAAGGCATCTTTAGGGAGACGGTAGAGCAGTCAAATGCAGTCTAAAACACACTCAGCATGGTTCATTGCTAAGAAGGAAGTGGGTGGATGCTGGTTATCATTCTTGTTTGGCAAATTATTCAGCTGAATATTCATCAGCTTAGGATACAGCATGCAGCTGATACTGGCCTCAGGTTTTCAATTTCTGACCCTGATACAGTTAGCTGATGGCTCACGTTGTGTAAATATGTAATAGTTGAGATAAAATGTGTGCTTCTGACCTTGGATTTAGTGTGTACCCAGCCGTCTCTCTTCACTGCAGCAATCCGTGCTACACTACTCCAATCACTACACTTTACTTTCTAAAAGCATGTTTGCTCCTGGCCTGACAGAACACCCAACAACTGAACAAAATGGTCTTCATTTTAATTAAACCAAGTCGGCAAATCACATAAACAAGGTGCATGGATTATGGTTCTTACGGTTTTTTTTTTAAATAGTGTCTACGATCAGTGGGCCTTATTTACCAAACGTTGTGAACGTTTACACAAAAAATTTGGTATTCACGAATACCCCGTAATTTACACATACGTAGACTAACTTATGCAAACCTCGACTTGAACCTCGATCGAGTTACTGCGTTTTTATATACAGATTACGCTGTAAGCTCAAATCACTTATTTCTCTCCTTTTATATTGCCACTGCATCTGGTCAATTTTAAAAAGCTTTGTCATGGTTTGGCCTGCCCCCTGGTAGCAGAGAAACTGTGTCTATTAGCAATAATACTTCTTTTGACTGAGTTTTTGTGTCAAACTGCTTTCTTTCTGAACTCACTCATACTGTGCTGGATGGACGACTCTGAATTCACCTCCATAATTACTCTTCATATTTTGGCCTTTTCAGGTGCTGTGACTCTGCTGGATACGCTGCACTTTTGCACATTCCACTCTGTAAACTTGGCCTTTAACGGAGTTTTGTATACGTCACCAAATGCAAACCAGGTGTGGTGTGACCGGTAATTTACGGACGATCGCCATTTATCAACATACACATGTGAATACGAAGAAAATCAGGGTTTATGAAACCTTTGTAAATCTGACGTATATCTTTAGTTCAGTTTGGCTTACGCAAACATATACACACAACTTTACTCAAAGATTGGTGAATACGGCAGAATGTCACTTCTTCTGGTTTTGAAATCGTCTAAATGAATGGAAAATGAATCAATAACAAGCTGATGTGAAGTGGCCCAGTGTGAAGTGGTGCTACCGTTACCACACCAAAGCTCAGCTCAAAGTGTTGCATCCTCTTTACACCACCCCAATTTGCCAGATTAATAAACATCCTACATTTTATCCTTATATAGTTACTATTATGAAACTATTGTGGAACGTCTACAAAACAAGTTAGCACCTATCATTTAAACTATAGCAGCTGTAACCAGTCGTTCCCTCAACAGCCTCTCTTTTTTGCTGTCTCTTGAACATAGTAAAAATGTAATTTTACTGAAAAACTGCAAATCCCTCTGTTCTGAAGACTTTCCCTGCGTCTGAAACATCTTTACCTGCTACAAAGCACTGATATTGGAGACTATGCAGCTATAACTGAAGTCCATGCTGGAGTTGTAGAAAATTAATCAACACCAACATTCTGATCATTCAGAATGGAGCATTCAACAGTGCTGTTGTAGGAGCATTATTTAACGTTAACTTTTGACTTACTAGCATGTCGAAGTAAACATGAAGAGGTGTAAATTGGGTGACAAGTAAAATGCTTGTGAGCAAGTTTTTTTTTTTTTTTCAGTATACAATATGCTGTGGTAAAGTGGTAAAGAAAGTCCACTGGAAGCAAGTACTAGGTGTTAGTACTCAGTCACAGATCAATCTTAGTACAAAAAATCACTACATTTTGATAGATAATTGATAGTAGTTTGTTTTGTTCTTTATTATCTGAATTCTGTTCGTAACAGATCAGGTTAAAAGGAAAAGAAAAGAGAACAATTTATACTGTATGATGGGACTATTAGTATCTGAATGCAAAAAAAAAATAAAAATACAATGATAATGAAGCCCATAATGTGAACAGGATGGATTTCAATTTAACAAAAAAATAGGATTTTTTTTTTAGCAGTTCAGCTCTTGAGAGTTGTAAGTTCCTGCTATCAGTCTTCATTCATTCACATTTAAGTTGTCTTGCCACATAAAGTGCATAAGCACTTCCTCACAGTTCTGTACTTTGCATATTCAGTGCTCTGGAGTCGGATCCTTGCAAGGCTGAGGTGCAGCTCTGTCAGCAGATCCATGAATATCCATCACATTTAGCTTGTATATGACCTGTAGAGAGGCCCCAACTCCCTCTCACTTTTGCCCGATCCATCAAGGTCAGAAAAACTCCCCAGGGAGGATGGGAAATGTAGTCCACTGACAGCAGGCATTAAACTCAGATATTACTGTGCTGGGTGTGATGCAGAGGTAATTCAGGAGAAATGTACATGTCGAGAATGCATACTGCTCTTGGCATAGTAAATTATTTATTATTATTGTTGAAGACATTGAAGGCTGTAGATACTGATGTTTTTTTTTTAACTGACACAAATCAATATAAAATTGAAATATCTCAGTATTATGTTGTTTTATTTTTTTTCCTAATTATTCTAATGCCATATGTTTCATTGAAGCAGTACTAACACAGTATTGTGTCCTGTCTTAATGACTAACGTAATATTACTTAATATGTATTGTCCTCTTAATCATCCCAACTGTTTTCCACCATATTAGTTTTTGATACCTAATGAACCTGATGAAATTATTGAGTTCGAATTTACTGACATAGTCTATTTGTTTCCATTTACAGTCATGGGAAAAAGAACATATACCCTCCTTCAATTCTATTTTTTCACTCTAGAGTGGTGGATTTCAAAATGTTTGGAGATGGCCTTATAACCCTTGCCAGATTGATAAGCAGCAACAATTGCTTCTCTGAGGTTCTCACGGCTGACGTCCTTTCTTCTTGCCATGATGTAGACATACACCTGAGTTCTCCAGAACACCAAAGTGGCAGAAGTTCTGGTTTTATAGTTTTATAGTTTGCTAATTACTCTCTTAATGATTGTGCAAGTAGGAAGGGTGTACTTCATTTTTCCCAAATAGTTCTGAATTTTGGTTTACTTTTTTTTAAAAAAGGATACATATTAAAATCTCTGTGTTGTTGTTTGTATATAGAAGGCCCAGATAAATAAAAACATTAGACCCTGATAAATATAGAATTGATACTGGGTGTGCTTTCTTTTCCCCAAGACTGTAAATAGAATATAATATTTCTACACTGCCCATAGTCAGTAATTGCTAATGAAAACCAGAAATGTTTATATAAAAAAACGAAATGCTTCAAACATAATAAAATGTGTTAGTTTAAATAATTGTGGGAATTAACTTGCACTGCAGGAAGCCATTATGCTCTATGGTTATTTCTTATTAGGGATTTAACACGCAACATGCCAGCTGTAAGAATCCAAGCTTAAATGCTTTGCTCAAAGTCACACTGATGATAGCAGTAATTTAAACTGCAAGGTATAATCCTTGAACATGGGTCATATCCAAGTTTTGCTGCCTCTGGGCCTGACTGGGCTAAGCAGGAGAAGCGGAAGAAGAAAAATGATGATTTACTTGAAAATAAACAATGTACTTGCGAAAAAAGAGACTGCATTACAGATCACGCCCTGAGCAGACTTTCGATTGTGCAAAATAATAGTAAGGGGTGGATATGTTTCATGAGAAAGTGAAGGAAGAACTAAAATGCTAATGGATTCTTTTCATATTTAAGTTTATTCTGTAGAGAGGAGCATTTATTACATCTACACTCTGAATAATGTTTGTGGTTGTTTGTAATATTCAGTCGTTAATGTTGAAAACTAATTGCATATGATTCCATTTGAATGCTAAAACATAAGTCACAGTCCATTAGTAATTATACAAAAGCAATGACAATTTTATGCTGTTTTGCTCCTGTACAGAAAAACATTTGATTAAAAAAAAAAAAAGAAGAAGAATACCAGACAGGAAGCAAACTGTAGTATAATTGAATCAATGTTATTTGGTTTTATTCTTATAGATGGAATTAAATCTAGAGTTTTTCCCTTACTTTCCCTTACTTAAGTATTTAATCAGCCAAGAATTGTTTGGTGTCTGAAGTTTGCTTCTTTAATTGTGCGATCTGAGCTATGCAGTTGATGTAACTAACAAGTAAGGTATAATCGCTTGTAGCGTTTAGTTAAGCATCATGTGGACAACATTTGGGAACATAGAAAAATTTTGCACATTTTATTTTCCAATATCCCTTTCTAATAATATACATATACATAGTGCGTTCCAAAAGATTGAAAGAACTGGTGAAAATGCCTCTAATTTGCATTCTTTTCTAATTTAATGCAACAGTTTTCATTACAAATTTTTATTATTGACAACTTGAGTGAAAAGTGAATCTTTGAAATTTTTTCATGAGTTAATTAGTATTTGGTTCGTCCCCTTTTTTGCTTTAATCTCAGTGTGCACTCGAGCTGGCGTGGACTCCACAGGTTTGCGCAAAACCTTATGATTCATTTTAGATCAAATCCATCAGCGTGTCGTCTGAACACATGCTTCAGTAGAAGAGATTAGACATGAGGAAAATCTGACCTTTTGTGCAAAGCAGTTAACATGGTCAATATCGCACATTCGCCTACATTTAAACAGGGACCTACAAATAGTGCACAATCTTGAATATTAAATAAAATGTTTAATCTTTGATTTAAATAGTTCAAAATTCTAAAAACCTGTTTGTTTCTGTTCATTTCCAATTTTAATATCCCAGATTTTCAATGTGGTCCCAGCCTTTTGTGGGTCAGCAAGGTAATATATATATACTGTATATATATACTGGCAGAATTTTACAGCATAGCTTTGGGGTTCTTCAGTCTGTGTGGCATGAAGATTTATTTGACGGTCCAGGCATAATACATATGCATGTCACACTCTTGTACAAGATTAAGAGTGGGAAATCGGATTATTAAACCCCTGTGATTAGTGTGCAATTAAACTCTATCTGGCATGTGTAAAGGACTGAAATGTACTTAAATTGGTGTTTGTCATAAGTGTGAAGAGTAAAATATAAAATGGCACATAGGCAAAAAAAAAAAAGTAAAAGAAATAGAACATTAGGTTCTGTATGTAACCATGGTTCAGTGGTTGAGTGGAAGACCACAGAGCCACCTGGGTCACCTGGTTGAAAGGAATAGCCTGAGGACTAGCATGACATACAGTAGCTGGGACCTTTTATAGGCCACCATGTGAGGTCACGGTCACAAGGTGACAATGTTACAATGTTTGCTGTTTGAACTCACCAAGGAAATGAGCAAAGAGGAAAACTGCAGTAGGTCTGAAATACCCCCTTCTAACCCTCCGGTCATCCTCTATTCAGATGTACAACCATGGTTATATACATATCCTTCCATTAGCTGTTTTCTTTCTGCTGCTTTTTGACTAGCTGCTATTCATGATTTTTGGAGAGAAAAAAAAGACTCTGACACATACACACATACTTTTACATTCCAGGACTTTCGGTGGATCGAAAAGGTGTATCCTGTGGGTTGGGGAAAAAAACAAAACAAAACAAAACATATTTAATACTTAAGCACATGAATCCACTTTCTTAGGATAGAGAAAGCACATTATTGGCTTTCACCCACTGAAAATGTGAGGAGCAGAATATTGTGATAATTTACTCTATACTGATATTGCAGCATTGTATGTCATTTAATATCACAAACCTTGTGAATCTTGAGGTGGTAAACTCAAGATTGCATCTTGATGGGTATTTTATTGCTTTTGCACTAAAAGTTTAATTTAGTTTTACTTCAATTTGTCTGTGGTTCAATGCACTACAAAAGATTATAACTGTAAGTCAGATACTGGTGTCTGACATGCTGATATTTGACTTAATCAGTGAGTACAGTGCATAAGCAAGGACTAACCAATAGTTAACACAATAGATGAGTGAGTAAGCTTAAAGGGACAAGAGATCCAAGGAGAAGGAACACTGATTCAACATCAGTGTTGACTGATTTAGCCAAAGGGTTAGTTCATACGTTCATATAGACCCCGGTCACACCTGGCATGCGTCCTGGGAGATCTGATCATAAGTGGTCAGAGTGGCCCATTGTAAGACCTGAAGGTGAACCTGAAGGTCGTGGGTTCGAGTCTCAGGTCCAGCAGGGATTGGAGGTGGGGGGAGTGAATGACCAGCGCTTTCTTCCACCCTCAATACCACGACTGAGGTGAGACCCTTGAGCAAGGTATCGAACCCCCAACTGCTCCCCGGGCACCACAGCAAAAAAAAAAAGGCTGCCCACTGCTCCGGGAGTGTGTTCACGGTGTGTGTGTTCACTACTGTGTGTGTGCACTTGGATGAGTTAAATGCAGAGCACAAATTCCGAGTATGGGTCACCGTACTTGGCCACAAGTCACTTCACTTAAGTACAGGAGTGATCGGGGCCCAATGCGTCTCAAAGACCTAGCCGGAAAATATGTAATCATCGGTCTGAACAGTAGAGCTCTCTGTTGCTAGGCTAATAGATAAAGATGATGCTATAACAGCAGAAATGAAGAAATGAAAGCAGTTGCTTTTCATACCGTAGTTTCATTTGTCGTCTCATCTCTCATTCGTTTCTAAGTTTCGTTAGCAGACCACACGATTTAAATGTTTGAAACTGTCTGGACATGTACACAAGATAGGATTCGTGGGACATTTCTGCCTGAAAATGAATACAGAGGAAGAGTGACGTGATAAATGTTCGTGACAGCCTTTCTCCAATGGAAATGATGTATGAAATCCGATCACAAGTGGTCACACTGGAGACGCATTCATAATGCCAGGTGTGAACAGCTACGCGCCTCAGCTGTCCACTTGCGATCCAATCACCCAGGCTGCATGTTAATGCCAGGTGTGAACGGGGTCTTAGGCTCCATATGTTCGTCTACGCAAATTGCATGATAGCGTAGCGTCAACTGTCTGCAAAGAATAGTTTGCACTGGTTTCTTCCATACAGTGCTGTTCTGTTTATCTTTTCTACTTAGTCTTTTCTGCACTGTCCTGTGTATATATTGTCCTATGTATTCTTTTCATATATTTTTGTCTTACACTGTTATGTACTTGCACTTTATGTAGTCCTGAGTAATGTGCTACTTCTTTGCTATATCTTGCACTTTGGTCCCAAAGAAACAACATTTCGTTCCAGTGTATAGCGTTATGATGAAATGACAAGACTAGGCTTCATTTGATGGGCTGACGTCTGCTGACCATTCATTTGTTGCCTCACAACAAAGAGTGCATCCAAAACACCACAGAGTAGAGTTTATAAATAGAAAAGTGGACCAAAAACTCCTTTTACAGAGTTTATGGATATGGAAAATTCATCACATTGGAGAATTCTTTCATTAGTCTGCTGACAATCGGTTGCAATAGACAGTGGGTAAACACTAATATAGCCTTTCTCCCTGCTCCGGAATGGATCCGCAACGTTTTCCCTCCCCCTGTGTTTATTCCCAGTTCGGACGCCTGCTAATTCCAACTCACCAGCCAGTTACCAACCGGGAAGGGTGAAGGCTAACATGTACATCCTCTGAGACATTTAAATGCCAGTTAAATGCACATTTTCAAACTGCTAATTATGCTGCATCGCAGCATAACACACTCAGAGGAAAGTGCTATCTACACTCTTCTGCAAACATGAGCTCACAGATGCCCACAATTGGTTAGGGTTGCTCTGATTGACATGGGAGAAAGAATATGCTATCTCTCCCACCCAGAAATCGAGGTCAATTCTGCTCCCTTGGCTCCCAGCCATGGATGACTGTGGCATCATCAGGACTCTTGCGATTGCTCAACAATAAGGTGAACACTTTTCTGGTGTTCCACTCTGGAAGCTGCATTTAACTTCATGTATTGGCTTTATTCTTGCCTTGTTTAAATATGACTTGATGGACTGTTTCTCCAGAATCAAAAAGAGAGCACGGCCAGTTTTGCCTCCTTGGCTTCAACGGATGGTGGATTCAAACTCACGACAATAGAGAGAAGGGTTTTTTTTGTTTTGTTTGTTTTTTTATTGTGCCACTCAGTAGCATCACTTTTACACATTCAGATATGCAATTTTGCATTCTTACAGTCGGCTTAAGTGACCGCTACATTAAATAGACACTGACACAAAATAGCATTTGCAACTAGTTTACATTTATTATAAAAATAAATAAAGGTAATTGCTTGGAGGATACAGGGAGTGAATTGGAAAGATGGTTGAACGAGCGAGCCTGTCTGTGTGCTCATGTGTGCCTGTAAGCTACGGACATAGAGAGAGAGAGAGAGAGAGAGAGAGAGATAGAGAGACAAAACACCCCCTCCCCTTTATTCCAAAACACCTCCACAGGTAGGCCTAAAACTGACCGGCCACCCTCACTTCTCCTCCACTGACACAGCAGGACCAGCGAGGGAGCCTGAGGCCGACAGCTTACTAGCCAGCTGGATACTTTCACTGACAGAAAGTTTCAGGAGATAGACCTTGTTTGATTTTATTGGACCAGAGTAAACTCCTGTCCTTAATCTGGCTTTACATCAAGGACAAACCATTCATTAACTGTGCACTGAATAGGCCACACGGGATAATTTGAGGACCTGAACACAGGAATGCCATCGGTATTCCATGTTAATACGATAATGTTTCTGTCCCTTTAGAGCTGCCATTTCTCAAAAAGTTCGTGAAGGTCATTTTCAACCGATGTGTACAGTGCATTAAGAAGCCAATTTAATATATATTTACTAACATAGCTTTTCGTTTCATCCACTGAACAGAAGTGAAAGAAGTTTCCATCTTTTACTGCGCCGGTGTGTTCATTACTGCATGCACATCACTACAATAATGGCGCATTTCCGAAAGCCTTGTTGAAAAAGTATCTTTTGTGTAGCAAAACATTTGTCTGGTAAATACATCTGTAGCAGTCTCTCAGGTTTGAGATCCTGGACTTTTCTTTAACAAGGGCGCAGTTTGAATGTCAAGACAGAGCTCAAACCTTCAAGCATTTTGTTTTGGATCATGCTATTCTAGAAACACAGAACATAGCCATTTAATATTAAGAAAGGGGATAATATTTTCTAGAAACATTTCACCCGCAATGTAGTTTTAATAAAGTAGAAAAAAACACACGTGGAATTAGTTATGAATACATTTTATCCAGTTCACTGTGCAATATGTTTTTTTTTTTTATTTCCATGAAAACAGTATCCAATCCAAGCAACTTTCTGTGAAATGAAAGACTGGGAGAATTTTTGAAACTATTGAGATGATTCATTCTACGGTAGACTCACCATCCATGTTTTCACAAATGCACCGGCTCTCTATAGAACAGTCAGAAGAGGGTCTGAGTTATACCATTTATAACAGCCTGTACAACTTCTAAAGACCTAAAGACCTACTTTTAAAATAAAAGTGAAGGTAGAAATGGCTGATATTCTTGTGGAAGACGTCTGAGGCTTGGGTGTGATGCCTACGATCAGGAGTTACAACTTAATATTTTCTTATGTGCAAAATATGCTTGTGTGTTTAGAATAAACTCCATTTTATAGTCCAAAGCCTTTTTGGTTTATTAAAGGAAGATTAGCCATCTTTAGAATTTAGCCAGTGAAATGTAATTTGGGGAAAATTTGGCATGTTTTTGACAAACTACTAGAGAACAACTTGCTTTGACAACATCTAAGATAATCTATACTCTAATATGGCTTTTTGTGCAAACTTTTCTGTAAGCTTTTCTGTGAGAAGCAATCAGTCTGAAGGCTTCGGTGCCTAAAGCACAAAATTACACTGCAAAAAAACGACATCTTATCAAGCGAAAATATCTTGAATATAGTCAAATTTACCTAGTATTTCCAATTATATTACAGTAAACCAAATATAAGATTTTTCTAGACATTTTTTTAAACATTTCGAGCTTAAAATGGCCTTGTTCTATTGGCAGGCAATGTTACTAATTTTAAGCAATTTCTTTCTAGAAAGAGGCAACATTATCTACAGCAGAACGAGACAATTTCAAGCTTGAAATGAGTAAAAAAGGCTAGAAATATGCTTATTAATCTTATATTTGGTTCGCTGTGATCATATAATAGGAAATACTAGATCAATTTGACTATATTCCAGATATTTTCCCTCGCTAACACATCTTTTTTTTTTTGCAGTGTAGGACAACTGGTGTGCTCAGATAATAGATGCTTTCAGTCATATTTTCTATATCATGCTTTCGATGTTGATAGCACTGAGTATCCGAAGCTGACGATGAATGCAGTGCTACTTTCATGGCGAACAAACAGGAGAAAACAGAAGCATCGAGTCTTTGGTTCATCTAATAAAAAAAAAAATGAAAATAAAAAATGGAACAAAACCTCTGGCTTGTACAGAGAGAATGGCTTCACGTTCGAATGGAGGCAGACTCAATTCAATGCAGTATTTTTATTGTCAGTAAAAATGCTATTTATGACCTACCTACCGTATTGAAGGAATGTCTTCACGATCTCCAGAATGGATA
>CM074920.1:3306202-3322566 GCA_037576815.1 Pangasius larnaudii | reverse complement strand
ATTCATTCATTCATTCATTCATTCATTCATTCATTCATTTTTAGTAAGCACGTTATTCAAACTGCTTTAAGCAAATCTTATCTGCTGGACATTTAAGTAAAGAAATTCATTCCTACTTTAAGCTGCCAAGAAAGATCCAGCCGAAGCAAACTGTACATACAAATAATACCTCTTTAATACCTCATCTAAGGCTGAACAGTCCTTAATCAACTAGGGCTCGGCAAACATTCGTCAACAGGAACACGCTCCAAAGTTGAGCTGTGAGAAAAGTTACAGTTACGTACATACTGCATGCCTCTCAACAGACACCTGACTGTAATTAGTGCATTTATGAAAGAGCCATTTTCGTGTGTCTTTTCCAGTGAGAAATGTTTTCCTTCTACATATGCATGCACTCAAAGTGTTATTTCGAGGCCATGGAGAGTGCGGCTAATCCTAGCTGGAGGGGATTATGGGGTAGCAGCTGAAGTTATTTGTCCACCTCCAAATCTGTTTATTTATTCACTGTCGCTTTTCCACTTCAGTACTTGGAGGCCTGAATCTAAATTTGGTGTGTTCTGGAGGGAAAACGCTTTAACCTTGAGGTATAAATACTGTTTCGCTGCATGTTTTTCTCTAGGACACAAACATGCAAAGTGCACTGCACTAATGAAAGCACAGCGTTCCAAATCTATAATTTGTCAATTCCTGGGTAATATTTTCATAGCTGTCTGTAGGGAAGATTCCTTTCTAACCCTAAATATTATTTTCATGCTTGGTTGGAAACATTGGCAAATAAATGAAGAGAAGATGTGCAAGGGGTAATAAAGGGGAATACATTCTCATGATTACGCTGTCTTTTGTTAGCACCTATTGAAATTTTTTTTTTTTTTCAGAATATTTACAGTAGTTGCTGTGACTATTTCTATTTCATTTTGCTCATTTTTTTTCCTGAAATTAAAAAAAAAAAGAAAGAAAAAGAACACACTTGGCTGGATACCTGTTGTAACTCTTACAATGGCAACAAAAGTAACAGCAGGCCTCCTTTATAGCCGCCCAAGACCGATCTGAAGTCTACCAACAGGGCTGCCTGTCAGTGCAGGCTATTTCTGGCTGGGAAAGAAAATGCCCCAGCATGCTTTGCACCTTCCCATAATCCAGGGAAGACTCTGTTCAACATGTCTGCAGCTAAAGGTGAAGAAATCAGATAAGGGCCATTCTTGTCTTAGATTACTCTGAGTGATTTGAGATGAGCGACATCAACACATGCTGGGGGCTGCTGCGGTTCTGTTTCTTGGAGAAAATATTTGAGGATTTAAGTGGAGTAAACATTGCCGTAGAACCTACATGTGGTTTTAATTCATTCATGCTATTTTAGGCTGTGCTGTGAGCTGCGCGTGTTCGGTATATCACCTGTAGATAGTGCACTGACTTACAAAGTGGTGCTATTCTAGAAATTTAAAAAAAAAATTAACAAAATGCAGTTTGTGAAGAAACATTGCGATAAATTGTGACTATGCACATAAAATGCAATACACTCAAATCTGCATAAGGGTAGGTTTTTTTTTTGTGTGTGTGTTTCAAGGCCAAGCCTGGATTAAACATTAGCTCAAAAGCAGAACTTTTTTCAAAAATAGTGTCTGGCACCAACATAATATAACTGGGGTATTGGTGTGTATGAACATTTCCCAAGTTCCCAAGTTAGCCACCTATCAACCAGTAGCTACCATAGTCAACGCTATCCTCAGCAAACACCACCAACACCACCTAAATAGGCAATCTAATATATATACTATATATATACTACATAAGTGTTTGCATCTTTTTTTAAACAATTTTAAACAATTCAATTCTGACATGATGACATCGTTGGGTACATCATGCTAATGGCACCAGAACGGAGATGAGGCATTGTCGTAATGTAAACACATTAAATGTTTTGGTGGAAAAGTCTATAAGAGTCCCTTTAAGACACTTATGTTGTCTACGGTTCTTCTCTACGTCATCATTATCTCTCTCAAGTTGCTAACTGGATGCTTGCCACATGCTTGCCAAATATGTATGGCCTTTGGATACAATCGTGTAGACTTTAAATTGTCTCGTGAGTTGGTCTGTGTAATTGGAAAATTCACACCATACATGGCAGCTGTGGTGGTTTTATGATCGGACCCAATCTGGAAGCCTGTATTTTGGGAATTATTTCCTTGCCCACTATTTTACCCTTCAGTAGTTCCAGCTGTAATATAAATGAGGTTTATATTAAAGTGCTTGTTCTAATATGTTGTGGATTCTATAACAGAGGATTTCAGAGGAAGAGACTGGTCAAGAGAGGACTGTGTATAACATAAATTACTACATTAACTAAACATGTAACTATAAATGATCGAAAGTATGATGTGTATTCTTCGTTAATTAATAATGATGTAATCATTGGTAAATTGCGGTGGTATAAGATGACTAAAACAAGTCAGAGTATGATGCTGTTGGAAAATAATTCGCTTTGGGGTCATAACTGTAGCTCTGCTTCACTTTGGGCACCCATTGCTGATTATTTTCCTAAAATAGCATGCCCCTTCATGTTTTATTCCTTACTTAAAACCCTTTTGTGGCATATCTTACAACAATGGCATGAGGAGCTCCGAAATCTGGAAACTTTCTTTTCCATACCCAACAATCTTTCCCCGTATAACAAAGCGCATAAAATATCGAAAAGAATATGCAAAACATCTTGTTCTAAGGCTACTGTGCTTAAAGTATAAAAAGCACCGTAAGACAAAACCCTTTCAGATATACTGTATAGTTCTACATGTGCAGGAGGAGTGTGCACTGAAGTTCTTCAAATATTCAATACCTCACACCCTTCCACTCCTTACAAAGCAAGCATCCATTTTTCACGGAAGAGCCGCACTGTGGAAAATGCTGTTAAACCCTGAGACACATTTGTACGGATGAAAGAAGGTGTGACAAAGTGCCTTGTAATTTAGCAGCTTTTTGGGGTACACCTCGTAACTTGACACCAAAAAATAAAAAATTAACCGCAGGAGTCTATCGAGTCTGCAGGTGAACGAAGCCCAATTGCACTTATGCAGATTGCAGAGAGAGCAGATTCTAAAGAGGCACACACATTTCTAGGATTTATGTCAATGCGTTTGGTGTGAATTACTATCTTCGGTATATACATATAATGGCTATGGGGTAAATGTAATTTCTGACATGGATAAAAGCATTAGATGGTGTGTAATTATTGGACAGGCTGCCTTTGACTGCTTTTACCCGTGGGACATGATCACACTGAAATGCTATTTCGATCGCAGCAGCCTCAGAGGAAAGCAACTGGTAAAAGGGAAAATAAAACAAGCTATGCTATTATACTGTAACAAGATGGAAGATTTTCAATTTTTGGGTATTCAAGGCTTAGCCCAGACCATCTAAAATCATCCTACCTCAGGCAAATTTCATTTAGCAATACTATTTTCAAACATGAGAGTCTAGATCCAGCAAGTACTTTTAACTGTATTTATTTTAGCCATTTATTTAAAATGGGGGGTTTTATTTAGAAGCAATATTTCTCTAATAATTTAATTTGTATTATGAATTACATTGCCATTTGTTTTTTGCTTGTGAACCTTGTAACAATTATTCCTTATATGCCATTAATATAGTTCTTTATATAATGATCAACATGCTTGAAGCACTTTGGATATCAGTGCTTCATGCATGAAGGATTCCTTCTGCTGTGCATTGGGGCAGTCAACAGGATGAGAAGATCAGTCCAGACTTCTCAATCACTAGCCACAGATTCCAAGTCCTTCTTGAGGATCCCCAAATGTTCCCCAGCCAAATGCAAGATATGGTTCCTGGGTTTGCCCTTGGGGCTCTGTCCAGTGGAACATAACTGGTGTACGGCTTTATCCTAGTATGGCTTTCCAAACCACCTCAGCTGGCTCAAGTTTGGATAAAGTGGACAAAGTGCCATATGTAATAGATGCAAAAAGATGTAACAATGCTACAAATGTAAACCTAACATACTATGACTATGTTTTTACTACGATAAATACAGTGTTAGCAGCAAGAGTGCAGGTGGTCGAGACAGTATTTTGTGTACAGTGTTGTAGCAGCAATTTAAGAAATAAATGTGCAAAAATTGCCAAGGGAGTGGAGTGGTGTTCAGTTGATCATGAATGTGTGAGTGTGTGTGCATGTGTGTATGTGTGTGTTGTCAGTCCAGGCTCTGAGTATTAAGGAGTCTGATGGCTTGGGGGAAGAAACTGTTATACAGTCTGGCCGTGAGGGCCCGAAAGTTTCGGCACCTTTTGCCAGAGGGCAGGAGGGTGAAGAGTTTGTGTGAGGGGTGCAGTGGTCATCTACAATGCTGGTGGCTTTGAAGATGCAGCGTGTGTGAGAATCTCCGATGATCTTCTCAGCTGTCCTCACTATCCTCTGTAGCGTCTTGCGATCTGAGATGGTCCAATTTCCAAACCAGACAGTGGGGCAGCTGCTCAGGATGCTCTCAATAGTCCCTCTGTAGTACATGGTGAGGATGGGGGGTGGGAGATGGGCTTTTCTCAGCTTTCATAGAAAGTAGAGATGCTGCTGGACTTTTTGGGCTATGGAGCTGGTATTGAGGGACCAGGTGAGTTGAACACCAAGGAATTTGGTGCTTTTGACGATCTCCATGGAGGAGCCATCGATGTTCAGCAGAGAGGGGTCGCGCCGTGCTCTCCTGAAGACAACAATCATCTCCACGTTCAGAGACAGGTTGGCTCTTCACCAGTCCATTAGCCACTGCACCTCCTCTCTGTATGCTGACTCATCATTCTTGAGGATGAGACGTAACACGTTCCCATCATCAGCAAACTTGATGATGTGACTCGAGCTGTGCATCACTGCACAGTCATCAGCTCTAGTCTAGTCTGGGGGCAGTCGTGGCCTAATGGTTCTAGAGTCGGACTTGTAACCCGAAGGTAAACCCGAAGGTTTCCAGGGGCAAGGTCTCTCCCCTCACCTGAAAGGAGCATCCAACTCTTTATAGCCTGATTTGTGATCACTGCTGATCAAATCAGATTCTGAATGGCAGGATAGCTGACCTGTGCACATGATTTGGTGTTTTAGTGAGTAATGAGGAGTTAGTACTTTGGGCAGGAATCCAGGGAACATTCACACAGTTCCGGTCTCTCTAATGTCAGGTTTTGGAAGGAAATATTATTCAAGGCAATGTACAAAACGTACAGTGATGTAGAAAATGTAGCCCTGATATTCAATTGCAACATTCATGACACGTCGAGACCCTGCTGGATACACATGGAATGAACAGCTGTGCAGTAATATATTAATAAAAGCAATACAGGTGTACATAATATGCTTACTTTTCCTAATGAAGCCTTGAAAGTGTCAATTTCCCTAAATGATTCACAGCAGGCCTGAAATCTTTGTTCAATAATAATATTAACTTTCACAAGGTCGAGGATTGACTTTAGCATTTAGCAAATATTAGCGATTAGGGTGGGAATATTAATGAACCTCAGCACATGTAAAATAGAATTAGATTTTTTAAAAACTTCCTAGGGTTTAGCTGACTACAAATTAAATTAAACTCAAAGCAGACCAGGGAAGCAAAAAAAAAAAAATAAAAATCAAATCATTGGCATCTGGCCAACAAATATAAGCGAATAGCATTGATTTCGGCAGAAAGAGGATACATCCTGTTTAAATCATTGAGTATTAAGGTTTAAAGTATTGACTCACAGCGAGATTGCAGCAAAGACACACAAGATCTTGTACTCTAAATAGCATGGGCCTCGAAAACAAGAGCAGATTAAATATGTATACATGCACGAAAAACAACGTATAGAATACATAACTATCCTTCAGACTATAAAACGTACGATCGGTGTTAAGACAGGACTTGCGACGTGATAAAATATTTCTCAGTCTATTATAAAAGAATCATTTACATTCCACAGGATTGGGACGATTGTGACGATGATGATGATGATGACGATGATGATGGATGATGGATGATGGAGAATGGAGAAAGATGAACACAATTATCACTAAATTTCACCATCTCTACCTGTTCCCATTGCTCTTTATCCATCGCCCAGACCCATTAACGTTACGCTCTAGTTAGCATAATGCAAATGGAATCATGCTATTTCCTGTGAGCTTTTTTTTTTTTTTTTTAAATATTATTTTTGATGGAAAGTACTGGATTTCTGCTCATCTGTCAGCTCACAGCTCTCACACTGAAAAACAAGAACAAATAGACAATGCAAGCCAGCAAAATCGAATAGAATGGAACCGGATCCCGCGACATCTCATTATTCCAGACGAGAGCAGGATGCTGAGCCAAGAACAGAATCAAAATCGGACTTATCTGTAGTTATCAATGTACTGAGGAAAAAAAAAAAAAATACAAAAAAAGTCTCTTCTTTGGTAAATACTTGTCTCACATTTTTCCAATAAATTCAGACTGTTTTCCCCACATACCATGCGTAGGAGGACAAATACTGTGGATATAATTAATATTCTTATTTCTGCTTTCTGTATTTATGGGTCATCCATCCATCCATTTTCTGTACCACTTATCCTACACAGGGTCACGGGAAGCCTATCCCAGGGGACTTGGGCACAAGATGAGAGACACCCAGGATGGGGTTCCGACCCATCGTAGGGCATAATTGCATACACACACTCAAACACCCATTCACACACACTACAATGCATGTCTTTGGACGGGGGGAGGAAACCGGAGTACCTGAAAGAAACCCCCAAGGCACAGGGAAGGATGTGGGAATTGAACACACACACACACACACACACACACACACACACACCGTATGCATGGGTCAATTAATTGTTATTCATTAAGAAGTACATTTACTATGTCTAATTTAACTAATTTTTTCCACTTTTCACTGCATCTCTATGTGATAATTGTCATATAAGTGCACTATCCTCTCATCACCATGCTTGATAATATCAAAAACAACACTTTCACAGTCATGAGTTCGTATTCTTATTAATGTACATACTGTACATTACATGATGTTATTTCTATTTTAATAACTCGCTTTGCACCACAAACATTCTTAATTTGCCGTAGACCAAATGTTGTGAAATGCGGACATGTTTTCGTCCTTGCATCATATAACAGTGATGCAGCCAAAATATGTGTTTAAAGACAGAACCTCGTTCTAGCCCTGGTTATAAAACATTCCGGAGCTCCTTTCCCAGAAATTGACATATAGCATAAACGGATAGAATGAACTGCAACGGAAATTCTTTCCTGGCAAGTTTAAGTAAAGGACATGTCAAGTGTTCAGGACTGACAGTAGATTATATCTGTCTAAAACCAGCGCTGCCAAGCTTCCTTACAGCTGCTAAGCTGAGAACTTTGCTAAGCCGAGTACTTGGCATCAACAGGAGCAGATTTGGGTCAGGCAGCCACAAGACAGCCATTTTCCTTCCCCCAGAATATCAAGAATAACATAACCCATGCATGACCCATTTTTTCCCCCCCTCCAGCACACCTCATACGCACAAACCTCTGTCAGCGGACATACTGTGACCTTATAAGGCCCGAGCTCCCATTCGTTCTTAGCTCAGAACCTTATAATACTAAGGTCATGATATCCCCAACACTACCAGAGGACAGAAGAGGATTCCTATTTCTGAAAAGAAGATGTTATTTTACCCAGAAGCCAGAGATACAGCACTACAAAATATCTTTAAATCAACGTATGAATACAAATACACTATTCGGAACAAACAGATATGGTGTTCTAAATAGACACAAACATTTAAAGACAGCTATTTGAAGCACCACACATACAA
This sequence comes from Pangasius larnaudii, assembly GCA_037576815.1. Taxonomy (NCBI): domain Eukaryota; kingdom Metazoa; phylum Chordata; class Actinopteri; order Siluriformes; family Pangasiidae; genus Pangasius; species Pangasius larnaudii. Next base: position 3,314,751 of record CM074920.1, on the reverse strand, counting down.
ACATAGTGACAATGTCACGTCCCTACAACACACTCAGCTAAAGCATAATGAAAAATAAAGATGCTGAACACACAACCTTTAGCTACAGTAATGATTAGAGGGCCCATACCCTGAAAAATGGCTTTCTGAAATTAATAAATTTTCTTGCCAAGTGGTTGCAAAACTTAATCTACTTGGAAATGTATATTTTTAGTAACATTTACTCATATAATAGCTTGATTATACTAAGTAGTGTTTAATTCAAGTGCGTACTTTTAACTATATCTACTGATGTCCCATCTACTTTAATAAATTACGTAGATGAATTCAGAAATAAACTGTCACGAGGAAAGTCATCTTAGTGTAGAGGCATTACACTGAAAAAGTCATCTTTACGTAAAAAAGAAGGAGTAACTGTAAATTTGCATTTGCTTTTTTTTAAGTAAAAATAACTTTATGTAATTTCATGTAAAAATCTACTTGATTTAAATGGTTAAATATTGCACAAATAACTAAACAAATAAAATAAATAAATAAATAAATAAACTTCCGTTCCTTTCTTTTAGGTACATTTTACTTATTTATTAAATTCAAACATCTGATTTTGCAAATCATTCATCATCCATCCATTCTCTATACTGCTTATTCTACACAGGGAAGCCTGGAGCCTCAGGGCACGGGACACCCTGGACAGGATGCCAACCCCTCGCAAGGCATAATTGCACACACCATGGACAATTTGGCAACACCAATCAACCTGCAACACATGTCTCACACAGGGCAGAGGCAGGATTCTAACCCCGGCGATGCAAGGCAACAGTGCTAACCACTAATCCACCATGCCCCCCCATCATTCATCATTATTAGTGCTAAAGGAATAAAAACACCTTAAACCTCCTATAAAAAAACCAACAAAAAAAAAACTCTAGAGTGCTAAAACTCCAAGGGGAGAATATATTTATGTCACTCTTTAGAAAAACTGAAGTAGCAGAACCACGCATTATTATTTATTAAATTTACACACACACACACACACACACACACACACACACAAAGACCATACAACTGAATGGAAAACACAGAGAAAATGTCACCGAATCACTTGATATTCCAAAAGTTTCCATAACACTAAAGCGCTTTGGTTAATAATCCAAGACAAAACAAGGAATACTGAAAACAACACTTCCATAATGCTCAACATTAAGTCAGTTTAACGTTCTGCAGACCCATATGCATGTCAGTTTCATAGGCCACGCCCCCAATAAGGCGCAATATGCTGATGTGGAGAAAATGGCTGCACTCATCCTGGGCAGAAAAGATTGATATTTGGAATGCACATGCACAGTCAGGACCTCAAGGAATACTGACTTAATTATTTATATTTGATTTTAATTCATTGCTAAATTCACACTTGTTTACGGTATTTAAAAATTGCTTATTAGGGGGCAATGCACCGAATGTGCGTTGGGACCCTATTGGTATTCTTCCACTTCTTCTTCTTCTTCTTCTTCTTCTTCTTCTTCTGGCTAGGGTGTCTATGGCAGCCCATAAAACCGTCTGGTAAAAAGGAGTGAAATTTGGCACACTGATTGGGGAGGGTCTAAGGAGCATTCTGACCAAATCTGAGCCAAGTGCTGCCAATGCACTAGCGCCACCATCAGGTCAAATTTGGGCCTTATTTGGAAGTATGTTTATGGTCATAAGTTTTGAACTATGTTTCTAAAATTTAAAAGCCAGGCATCCATGGAATTCCTGCATCGAGACAAGTCCATCGCACCCTGTGATGTAGATTTCTGCCTAGTCAGATTTTCTGACATCTTGGAGTTTGTCAAAAACTGTTTCTTGCTAATCCTCCAATAAATTTAGAAGAATCATCACCAAATTTGGCACACATCATCTTCAGAGTAAGCCTCACGAAAGGTATCAAACGAATTTTGAATATTCCAAATGGTCTGCTCGTAATGGGCCAACGAATCTGACAGCAAAGCCGCCAAACAGGAAGTGAGTCTGTATCTCAGCAGCGACTTTGCGCACTGACTCTAAACTTGGTATGCTTCTTCAGGACTGTGACTTGAGGCTATGCAACAAATCTCATGACAGCACCCCCTAATGGTCAAAAGCTACAATAACATGCTCCAAATTTTATCCGATCTTCACCTAATTTGGCTCATATCAGCTTGTTCAGACCTGTCTGAACAAAAGTTATCAAAGGAAATTTTTGATATTCTTCTGTAACACACTGGCAAATGCAACACGACAGGATGTGAGGGTGTATCTCAGCAAAGCATCTACATATCATCACGAAACTTGATTAATATCTTCAGGACCATGCCCTGAATGTACCCAAGAAGTTTCGTAACTGTACTACCTTGTGGTCAAGAGCTGTAACAACTTTGATTATTTTTCCTTATATCATTTGAAGAATTTGTGCTAAATTCACAGTTCTTTTTGCCTATCATTCACCTGAGTATGCTGAAGTGAACGCATACCAACATCTTGCCTGTAATATGCCAACAAATCTGACAGCGTAGCTGCCAAACTGGAAGTGAGACTGTATCTCAGTAACGACCTTGCACACTGACACAAATCTTGGTAGGAATCTTCAGGACCATTTTGTCCAATCTTCACCGAATTTGGCTCACATCATCTTGATACCTGTCTAAACAACTGTCTACTGCCATTCTAGCCATTCAGGGTGCTAGTATACAGACAACACATGACTAACAGGGTTTAATATCAAATAGCATTTTTATTTAAAAAAAAAAAACAAATAAACAAACAAACAAACAAATAAAATGTAAGTCAGAGGTGCAGATGCTTGTACAAAGTGGGGGAAAAAAAGGCCCAGGCTAATAAGAAAAAAATAGAAATATCTTAGATGTTTTCAAATTGCAAATAAATAAATAAATAAAAATAAAAAATCAGGTCAGAGCAGGACCGATCATGACCACAGGTCAATGTAACAACAGAGAACACCACAGGTCTCAGCGGTAATGGCAGCTGCCGCAGCAATGCCACCCTGCTGCCCATTTGTTCATCTAGACCTTTCCTGGTACAGTCAGAAATTTCCATCACTGTATGTGGTCAAAACATACCCATTATGAGTGAAACTACAAATCACTCTTGAATCCCTTTGCCTATAGTTATGGCTTTGCTTTCTTGCGATTGCTTAGTCTGTGAATGTGCAGCTCACCGAGTCTGGGTGCTTGGCCCCTGAACATGCTGCTTACAGCTTTAATTATTATTAATATTATTTAGTTTAACAATGTAATATAATATCAATTTGTTTTTTCAGTATAACATTCACACTATTTCATTTTTTTTTACAGTGACTGGAATGCTTTTGTAATCATTGATTTGTAAATCAATCTGCTATTATTTGCCGGTGTATAAAATTGATGTTGGGTTTTATAGGTAACACACATCAGCCCTAAGAATAACAGTAAGTAAACTACCGACTTTCAAAAAGTATATTCATGGGTTCTGTGGGTGCTACACGTTCTAGCATTTCTTAAAATAGCACCGTACTAGTAAGACTTCGCAAACGGGAAAAAAAAAAAGCCTTCCTTCCACTGTGTCCATTTCTGACGTTATGCGTATCCATCGCAATGCAACGCCTTGAATCCAAAACTGCCAGTGGGAATTTTTTTAGATCCTCTATCTACTCCCATGGCCAGAAAACAAAACCAATACCACACCAGAAAGACGAGGATGGGCAGAAAAAAGCAAAATAATGCAGTGCAGTTGGATCTTCAAATCCAACACACCAGAATCCGACAATGAACTTTCACTGAACCTCACAGGTGTGAACTTCAGTAATGATGCTCAGTTAGGAACTTTCCTTTGTGCCTATACCAATGCTAAATCATTTTCAGACCAAGATATAATTATGTATAATCACTTTTTGTTCTATTAAAACGTAAACATTTAAAAAAATATATATATAGAAGGAACTTTATAAAGAACCGTGTTTAAGCTGTGATAATCCTGATTTGCAGACAAGGATTTAAGAAAAAAAACTGTCAAAATCTCTATTTTTAAGTGCTATACGGTGGAAATGACGCCAGGTTGTAGACGGAACCCACAGATGTAAACATTTCACATGCCTCTAGCTTTCATCCTGAATCTCTTATGTTCAGTTTACTCAAGCCAGAACAAGTCAGAACAGAACAAGTCCATGAGTAATGTGCTGTATGCCTCTGGAGCCATTAAGTTTCAAAATTTAGAATAAAATTAAATCATGAATCAATTAATTGATTATTACAATAATAATTACAATTAAACATCATTGGAATGTACTTAATACATGTTATAACATTGAATCGGAACGCCTTTCCAAGCCAGTGGGAAAGACGGTTGCGGTTACAGGCAGTGAAACTGGGCCGAGGAGCTCTGTCTTTGCAGCGTCCATTTCATCTTGGCTAAGCAGCTAACCGTCATATCAGTGAAGTTGGCTTGCTTAACTAAGAATTTAACAGGCTTAGCTTGCTAATTAGCAAACATGCCTAATTTATATTGCTTTTTCAAACCTACACTCACTGGTTGCTTTAATAGAAACATCCGTACACCTGCTCATTTACGCAGTTACCCAAATCAGCCAATCATGTGGCAGCAGTACAATGCACAAAATACAATGCAGATACGGGTCAAGAGCTTCATGTTCACGTCAAGCGTGAGTGTGTATAGAGCTCACTTAAAATCTACATCAAGAACCTAGCTTCTTTACGTAAATGCTAGATAGCCAGATCATGTTCTTACTAAGGAGTTGTCGATAATGAGCACATTTAGCTGGCTAACTTTGTTCAGCTAACTAAAGAGTTTATGGCTTCTGGCTGTTGTCCTCGATGTTGTAATCTTAAAACGTTATATAATTTAAAGGTGCCTACAAACAACAAAGTTGTAAGCATCAAGAGGCTTGTATGCCTTAAATTCCTCTTTAGCATAAACGCTCAGAGTTTCTAAGAGATATGTACTGTATGTCTGGTCATTGCAAGCTAGGCCACTGTTGAGACTCTGACAGAGCACTCTTCTAGATTTGCCCCATGTAAAAATGTTACATTAGCTGATTAGCACTCCATGGCTTTTAGTGGAATCCATAATAATAATGATAATAATAATAATAATAATAATAATACGATTCCTAAATAAAATTCCTGATCCATTCTTCTGTCAGGTTATAACCAAGTTGCATCAGGTCGCTAGTCTACTTGGGTCTTTTTTTGCAACCAGTGCATGCATGTGTGTGTGCATCTCTTTGTTTCCAGACACTAAAGGGGTCTATAAGCTCATCTGAATGGTTATAGTAGGTATAGTATGGATTATAATAGGATGATAGTGGTTTATTAATTAAACTAATTTTGTCCTATTGTCTAATTAGTTTCTGTTTTGTTTTTTTATTTTTATGGACTGACAATAATGAAATCTTGCAAACTGAACATTTTGCATTTCTGTAACCTTATGTCCTGTTACTAAATGTGTCTTTTTTTTTTTTTTTTTTTTGCAGTGCTTTAGCTCCTTGGGAATGATTTCGGTTTGAGAGATTTTGATACATACCAGTAAGAACACTAATCCGACATGGATTCTAGCATTTGGCATGTAAGTAATTTTGTGTTTCTACACAGCGAAGCCATCTAACAGTGTGGTGCTGTGGCTAGCAGTTGTTTTAAGCGAGGGAAAAATGTGATGTGCTGCTCACTAGGAAGCAATCAGATGGAGCCTGGAGGAAAGAAAATAGCCTGTCCTGAATCTCACCTGGGTGCTCGCAGTGTGGCGTAAAAACTGGTTTACCAAAACCAAACAACTTTAATTAACGTGAGGCAGCAGGGGAATTATTTAAGTGGCACAAAAGACAAAATCTGTCATTTGAACTAATTTCCTGAGGTACAGCATAAGAGGACGCTGGTCGATTTTGTAGTAATAATAGTAAAACAAAAATATTTGTCAGTCATTTACAGATAGCTGTGCGCTTTTAAGCCTGCATTTATTCAACGGGATGCTTGTCTTCATTCAGAGAGTAATTTATGTGCAAAAATAAGCTAAATAGAATCCATTTCTCTCCATTGAATTGCAATTGGTTTATTATTAAATGTTGTGTTTTTTGTTTGTTTGTTTGTTTGTTTTTTTATCTCAAATGTCCATCACCAATTCTAAATGAGGAACATAGGTGCAAATTAACTTTCACAGGACCATAATTATTATAATTATTATCTAAAATGATGAAAAGGCATGTAACAAAACAAAAATGAAGCACTGGCTAGGAATCGTACATGGATTTGCATTACTGTGTGCAAAATTGATTTAATTGTTACAAGGCCATGCTTTGATTGCTGAATCTTATTACTAATATGACCTTCCATACCGGAGAACTAGATGTACAGCACATGTAGTGGGATCGAAGAGAAAGCCACACGGAGCATATGCTTTAACCTCATTTCCATCCATTGCTAAACGCCCGGAACATGCAGTTCTTGGTAAAGATGCTTTAGGCAGTATTTGCTGTCATGTCCTATGTACTACTAGGACAATGTGTCAATGATAAACACACATATACAGGATAGAAAAATAACAAAGGATCTCTACAGCAGTCCTGATACTGCAAGCCTTCCGCACTGCTGAAGGACACACTGACATCCTTATTTTTTAAAGATATTCCTGTTAGAAACTATTATTCTGTAAAAAGAAAAAAAAATACTGATAGGAACGCTACATACGTACAAGGTTGAGGAATGTATGTAGTTATGGGTTTGAGGACTACAAGTCTGGAACTGCTGAATAGTCCTGGGAGTTTGTTGTCGTGGAACAGACAGAGGAGCAGAGGCACTTGCAGGTGAAATAAAGCGGATGCTTTAATAAAGGCTAACAGTCCAAAACCCGAGCACATCCAAGCACAAGGTTGTCAAAGCCGAGATCAAAACACAGCATAAAAATAGACTAAAGCAAAGAAAAAAAGAAAGCAAGGGTCGGAGGTAAGGCTAGAAAATGAAGAATGGGTCATGCATGGAAGTGACAAACACATGAGAGAAGGTTTAGTAATTATGCAAAATGACAAAAAGACAGATATATACACTGAGGGTGATTAAGGTGGATGAGTTATAGGGGTGCGTGTGTGTGTGTGTGTGTGTGTGTGTGTGTGTGTGTGGTTGACACTGGAAGATTCTGGAAGCCGGAGTTCCGGGAGAAAGACACAAACGCAATCATCACATCACTCACTTTAAACCGTAATCTTTTATAGAGTCACTCATGTGGTGTCCGACACTCGTATCTGTACTGATGAAAGAACATTGTGTAACTAAAACAACTAAAAAAAAAAACATTTGGTGTTACTCTGCGCAATCATCATGCATGCATGTCACGATCCTGAAAGTTTATAACTGGAATTTTATGCTAAAAAAAAAAAAAAAACTTCGAAGTTGTTTAAATATAATTTCTATATTTAACGTGCTAGTTTACGAAAAATTTACAAATGTTTACAAAAAATGACAAATCCTCCTGTCTGTTAGTAACATTAACCTCCATCCTCCGGTTCAAATATTAAGAAGCACGGCTTGGCTGATTGAGGACGTTTAGGCTTTTTTTTTTTTTTTAAGTTTGCATAACTGGATACCAAAGTTTCGAATAGAAAATAGAGCGGCTTCAAAACTTTTCTGAATCAAGTTTGACACACAGATTTTCCAGTCTCAGTTTAACATGTTTGGAAACCGATGTTTTGAACTGAATCGAGCGTACTGATTTTTTTTTTAAACCGAATTTAACACACTTATATTCCGACTCATGTTAAATATACTTATACTTATATATAGAACAAAGTTTAATATAATAATGCGCCATAACAAGTCTCTCTTGTATTAAATACATATTTTCCTAAACTCAGTTTAACACTGTTGTGGCATTTGCATACTTAGTTATTTGGGAATTTATTGTGTGTTTTGGTGTTCATTAGAGGTTGTGTTTTTGAATGGAAAAGTCATCCATGGCTTGGAGTCCAAGAAATGAAAAATGGCTGTTCTGTCTGGGTGGGAGGCATGGCATTAATCTTTCTCCCCTGCCAATCACAGCATCACTAGCAGCGCCTCAGTGTAGAAGAGGCCAGATAGTGTTTTTCTCGGCGAATGTTCAGCTGCCCTGTGACACAGCATGACCAGCACTTTGAAACGATGCGCTTGCTGTCTTCACATGTCTTCGAGGAACCATGTGCTAGCCTTTAGCCTCAGCGTAAGCTGTTGGGTGATAGAGCAGAGCTAGTGGGTGGGATATGGGATATAAAAAAAAAAATGAAAGAAAAATGAGCTACAAATTCAAAAGATACATTCATCAACACAAAACAATGAAGGTTCTAAATGGAGCGGCCACGTTGTGAGACAAACAGGTCTTAAGACTCTTTAAAAGAAGAGTAACTTTTCCAGTTTTTTGTGGATAAGAGCTGTATTCTGTATCCTTGCTTTTGTTTCTGGCTCACATTGAGTTTCAATAAATATCACATTACGTGCACAAACTTTGAACCCTTCTTCACGGTGATGCCCCAATATCAAATGTAGTAAACTTTGTGGAACACGATGATGATGATGATGATG
>CM074920.1:3268917-3289697 GCA_037576815.1 Pangasius larnaudii | reverse complement strand
TCTCTTCCTCAGTGCCACTGTCTCTAAACCATACAGCATGGCCGCTCTCACCACTGTCTCCTACACCTTCCCCTTGATTCTCGCACAGAACTCCCGACACCTTTCTTCACCCATTCCAACCTGCCTGCACTCGCTTCTTTACCTCTTTCCCACACTCATTGCCTTTTAATCTATTGACATATTTAAACTGGGAAGCAGTAATCCTGAATACGCTTTTTTGCCTAAAAAAAATTGTTAAACTTCACACATTCATGGACAATACACACACAAATCGTAACACATACACATACAATACTGTACATCAGCATATGTATTTTTTTTCCAAAATCTGTAGACAGATCATGATTTTGATTCATTTACTGTTTAATCGAAGCCAAATGAAAACAAGGCCACTGTATAATTCAAGTATAATGCTGTTTTAGTGCATTCATAGATACAGTGGTGCACCTAAAATATGCACTGGGTGGTAAATATAGAGGAGAGAGCAGAGTTCACTACAAGTATAAAAATTATGTCAGTGGCTTCGAAAGGAAAATCTATAAAATCTTATTCAATACCGATCCACCGGTGCTTGAAAATATTCTGAGAACTAGAGATGCACTTATCCAACATTCCACGTAATGGAAAAAGGAATTAGAACGCATTATGTTTCCCAAGCACGTTTCAAAAAATAAATAAATAAATAAAATAAAAAAAAAATTTCTGAAATTCAAAGAGCTGAGAAAGGTTAAAAGGACATTTCCATCCATTATTGCAAAATTGCTCTTTCCGAGCCGCTCTGAACCAATCCTGCCGTCCTGCTAAGACTGTGTGTGATTCAACACAAATTGCCACTTTGTCCGCACCCTTTGGCCAAGCATCCAGTGAAACTCGCGCGAGTCACAGCTACTACATCAGCTGAGATATAACTCCACTTTTCTCATTTCGGCTTAAATGTGAGCCTGCCTGGTGACATTTCCATAAGGCGGAATAGGGGTTCGCAGCGTGCGCCTCGGCAGCAGGAGCTGATGGGATACGAGTGCTGTAACGAGAGTTCCTACTCCCTTTGATGTGATGTTTACCAGAAGCTAATAGGATCGTTATCCCTCTTGCTGTGAGGAATCCAGAGGGCAACCTAGACTTGAGAGCAATACAGGAACATTAGGCATTTTAAACTAGCAATTACAGGAATTAATGATTTTAGGCATCCTTTAGTCAATATGCCATATTGTGTTTCTTAATCATGGAGCCTGGCTCTGTCTTTCCAGACATTTTTATGTGCGCAAATAACAAAAAGGCAGTAATTAGGTTTAGTACGTCTTTCCAAAGCCCAAGGACACAAGTTCATGAAGAGAAATCGCAAATAAATACAAGAATAATCCAGTCCAAGATATGAATAATAAAAGAAACAAACACAAAAGAGAAGATGATCTGTAGTAAAACAATGTGATAAATATGGCTTGGCACTGATCGCTGCAAGGTCAAAACCAAAAGCAAGATCCTGTCTTTCTGCACTTTTGTGTATACCTGGTGCTGATAGTAAATTTTTCTAGTGTCCCTTTTTAACATGCCGTTATCGCCTTTGCCTCACCACAAGCGCGCATCAACATTCTATACTGCTCAAGTTGCCACTTGCAGCACGAAGGGATTTTTTTTTCCTGAAAGAAGCCTAAACTTGTCAGAAAGAATATCCTTTCAATTTTTTCCATGAATCATGGAGCTATTTTGTCTTTCGAACTGCTTATCTAGTGCACTAACTAGTTCCCTAGTACTAGTACTTGAAAGAAGGTCATGTGGTCAGTCAGATTTAAGAGAACGTAGTTGTAGGCTATTACGTATAGTGTACATAGAGATATTAAGTTTTTCACCAAAACGTGATTTCATTGCTTAAACGAAATTTAATTTAAACAAGTTTCTAATTACTGTGAGGAAAAGTTGTAATCATGCTCTAAAATTTCATGAGCATGTTAGCGCGGACAGGAGTATGTGCAGGAGAATAGTGTGGAAGTAGACGTCGCTGCTTCACTGCCCTAGTGACCTAGAGATTTTATTCAGGGCTTGGAAAATATCATGTTGGGTGTAAGAACAGAAACTGTGTTAATGTAACGCAGTCCAATCACGTGGAACCAATGTATACAACTGAATGAAGTAAATTCAGTTACCTTTTCTTTTCTTTTCTTTTTTTTTTTCAGTGACCAACAACAGAATTAGTTCTGAGAGCAAAGGGTGGTCCAACCTACTATTAGTATGGCATTCAGAATAAAGTAGTGATGGTGAACATACATGTTTCTGCTTTACACTTTCACAAACAGCTTAAGCTATCAATTTTCTGTTGCTATTTCGTAAATGACTGCATTGCCGTCTTGGCTTTGCTTCTGAGGTCTACAGCTGCATTTTATAATCCTTCAGGCGTCCAAGTGGTCATCTATCAAACTTCACTTGAGCTAATAAAGCACTGAAACGGCCCTCAGGTTGCTGAGAAGAAATAGTGGAGAGAGCCTGGGGCCTGTTAAAATTCACATCGTAAAGCCGCTTTAATCCAGAGGTTTCTAAAAACATTCTTTTTTTTTTTTTTTTTTTGCTTCTGCTATCGTCATCTAAACAAATACTCATACCCAGTGGCACTTCCGTCGTTCCAGTCTAAGAGAAATTCAGGCAAGAGGAAATCAAGTTACTGCCTTGCATCCTCCATACCCTCGCTGCAAAGTGTCCTTAATATTTCAGCACTCGCTCCTTATCGTGATTTCATATCGATAGCTCGCTATTTGGCTACAGAGTCCCTTCCTCATTGGCTTCTTTCATCCGCGGTAACCGTGAGATACTGTTACGATGTATAAGAAGGCCTTGTGGCGCTGTAATTTATCTTTATCACCTAGTTTCAAGGCTCAAGGCTATGCCTTTTCATTTTCCAGATCTCGCTTAGGAGCACTTGAGAAATCTACAATTTGCTCATGAGCGGTAGTAACGCTTTAGGGGGCAGCTCTCCATTCATGGCCTCTTCACTTCCTTATTTGGGCTCCAAACAAACCAAAAGCGTGACTCTCCTTTAGCCTGGAACGAGAGTAAAGCAGGACGACGACGGGAAAAGAAATCGCTCAGCAGGGGAGAAACAGGGGCAATTTGCGAGTGTCGTTGAATCTGATCTCCGTGTAGAGGAGAGTTGTTTGGGTGAGTGCGCTGCCTAACGAGCACATGCCATTCCAAGGCATAAAACAAACGGCCTTCGGAGTTACTACTCAAAAATGCAGACAAAATATTGATCGGTGATGTGGCCAAAACTGAATATGGTTCCCCATGGAGAAAAGGATCTATGGTAGACTTTGCATATGATGAAGGGAAAAAAAAAAACTATAGTATATAAATATTGAAAATGAAATGAAAATAACCTTGTAATTGCTGAAATTGTGCTAGTCTAGTTAACCTGTTAAAAGAGTCACCAGGCTGTGTCTTTATTCCCTGTATTTGCATCAGGGTTAATATCATGGTGTTACATTGCACTTATTCCCGTTTGTATGTACAGTTCTTCATTAGTGCAGCAGGCTGTTTGGCTTCTGTAACAAGGCAATTCGCCTTCACACGATCGATAAAGTATCTGTCTTTCTATATAAATCTGTCACTGGTGCCATTACAGATTGACCAGGAAATTGGGTGTCGCCTTCACGTCGCCTCATTTGTGGCTCTGTTTACAGTAACAATCAATTACTTGGAATCACAAAATTATGTCCTCAGAATCTTGACAGATGCTCTCGCTGGTAGAGAACATGAAAAGATCGCCAAAGGTCCGGTAAGATGCTGGCCTCCTCGACAGGAACGCGCTTTCATGTCTTTGTGATTAATGTGAATCTCGAAACAAAGATCACCCGCCTCCATTTTTAACGCTACCGCAACACTTCTGGCCTTGTACCCTTCAGTGGCTGTCCTTCTCATTAATTCAGAGCTCCTCATGAGACACAATCCACCCAGAAAGAAGCACAGCTGGTGTCGCCTAAATCTGAAGAAAAAAAAAAAAACATACTCAAACATTCATAGCTGGAGATAAAAAGAGCAGTTCATCAGTTCTGTATGAGCAACACTAGCAAGCGTCATGAAAATATCTAACAAAATTCAGTTTATTACATTTGTAAACTTTTTTTTTTTTAAATGCATTTGTATGTATTTGTATTTTTAACAAATGTGGTTTAGATGCCAGTTAGGGTGATTAAGTGATGCGTGTGATGTAAAGCTGGCAGATATGATGATATAATATCAATATCTCAATACACAGTTCTGAGATAGAACGTATTGATATCGTTTTTACATTTTTTTTTTAATAATCTAAAATTGTAAATGCTAAAAATTTCATGCTAGATTTTTATAGAAATAATACATTTGCATCAGTACTGTATTGCTGCCAGTTTGTGAGGAAACCTATACAGTATATCATGACACGTATCATGTATCGTGGAAATACTTTCAGATTCGTGATGTGATTATTTTTGTCATATCGTCCAACCGTCTTATCGATGCCTCCTTGTGCTGGGGACGGGACTCATTTCATTCCCGTGGTGTCAGAATGCACCTTGTGCTCGTCTCTTGATACACAGGCACTCGTCCATCCCAAACTAGCGCGAGAACCCGGAAAATCAGACCTTTTTAAATGTATAGTTTTAGAGGCCAGATAGTGATGGGAGGTTTACTGGGCTGTAAATGAGAAACCAGAGAAAACGCTGGGGATTTTAAAATCTCATTTCTCCCGCAGCAGTGAAAAACTACAGAGGCTGCTGATGTATTTGTCTCCACACAGAAGTTCGTACAAAACTATTGGCATGTAGCTGTGATTTGCAAACTCCTTAAGGTGCTTTTTATTCACCATTTGCTTCGTTTTCAGGTTTCTGTAGGTTTATTTCTGTTACCTGAAATCGGCGTGCAGAACCCAGTAGTAGTATGATACTACGTAGATGTTATTCATTTTCTTGCTTTGTTTTGACTGCGTCCCGAAGAGCTAGATTGGCATGGACAGTTTATATCAGGACAACCGAATGAGCCCGAATGAACCGAATAAGCTCATTCTGTATAATTATATATATATATATATATATATATATATATAACAAAATGTGAGTCAGATTTCCATAGTTTGAATAACTTCGGTATTCATTTTCAGAGAGTAGATGATGCACTGAAGCTTGCACTGTATTTCCAGTGTTGCTAATTACCATCAGAGATAACTGCAAGCATATAGAAACCCTCCTTTTCTGGAAGGAGACCTAGAATGCTAATATGTTCCCTCAACACTAATTGAGAAAGGCCAGTTTGCCCTTAGCTTCATGAAAAAAATAAATGGACCCCTCTAGTCTGTTACCATTAGTCGAGTCTGCGCTGTTCTTCTGCTGATTGCTGACTTTAAGGATGAGGGAAAAAAAAGTCAGCCATTTTGTTTGGAGGTCAGAAAGTCCCAGCGTTACGGTCGGCCACCACTTTACGACATGCCAGCTGCCACGAGTGCCTGCATTTAATGTGCTGACAAAAGTGAAATATAATTAATGCGACCGCCGGCTGCGCGGGCTGAGTCACCGCTGCAGTCGGGGAGCTCATTTCACTGTAGGAGTCAATGAGGCCGAAGACGAATGATTTCTCATTGATGTGACAATGGGCAGGGAGGCTTAACGCAATACTGCAAACGTTTGTAAAAAGGGATGAAAAACCCACAGGTCCCCAAGGGCATTATTATTATTCTTTTTTTTTTATTCAAAGTGTTTGTAAAGGAGTGTTTGAGTTATCTGTTGAGTGCAATTTCAATCCATATGTTAGGAGAAGCCAAACAAAACACAATTCAGGTTATTATTGAATTCAGGTTATTATTAATTCAGTTATTTTACACCCACATAGCAGTAGACCTTACTCAAAGAATGGATGAAAAAGTACTCAAAGTATGAAGAATGTAATCCAGTAAAAAATTAATTTAAAAAAAAAAAAAAGAGTCTTCTCCTTAAGTGTGAATGGATTCGGTTCTCGCTTCTACTTGTTACCTAATTCCTCTTCAAACCTCATACAAATTCAAACCTTTAGAAATCTTTCAGTACTTTATGTCTGTACTTTTATTTTAATTTTTTTTTTAAAAGTGTTGGATAGTTAAAACTAAAGTTGTCGTGTGTTTTATGCATGTAGAAACTAGTCAGTGTAATGATTTAATAATAAATAAATAAATAAATAAAATCTCCAGCAGTTTCCAAATAGAGTTTTGTAACTCAGATGATTTATAATGGGACAGAGATGCGTGAACGTTAAGTCGTTACCTGCAGTAAACTCAAAACTGTAGGAATGGCTTCACTTAATGAGAATATCTCTATGTAATAATGGCAATAACTTTCACACTTCTCCTCCTCGGTCATTACATAACAAAATTTACACTTTAAAGGCGCTGCGCTTCTAGAAATATAAGTGAAATGCAATGCAAACCCGACGTAATTTTGACTTAAGACGGTAACTGTAATGCGATTACAGGAATACAAAATACAAGGCAAATAATAAGGTAGCGGTAATGAGTTCCCGCACTGGATTACCCCTTGACAGTGTAACTGCAGCACACAATTACACCAACTTGCACTGAGAGCAAGTCACTCGAACTCTGCGTTGTTCTCTAGCCAAAAACAAGCCTGATTTTTTTTTTTTTTACTAGGTTTTTATGTAAGTGATAAAGTATGGAGTGTGCCGTTATAGAAAAATATCAACAACCCTGTTCACTTGAAGCTACTACTCTGAAGGTGATTCGTTTGACAGCACGCGTCAAGTGTTTTATTCCTCTTGTACTTCATTTGCCAGCAATTATAATGAATTATTAATGAATGTCATGTCATATTTATCCATTTATAGTTGCATTTCATGTTGTGGAATGTCAGCGAAACAAGTAATATCCTGTTATGACGTCAACATGCCACCAACAGCTGTCTTTCTATTATTCAGAGACTCTGAATAGTTTCGTTTAATCCAAATTCAGTCGTTAGTTGTCTTTAAAACGATGTCCCCTTTGTCCCTAAGGGAACTTATCCGAATCCTTCATAGCAAAGGCTACTGCCACAGTTCCTCTTGCTTCTACTACACACAGTGCCATCAGAGGTACTGATATACTGACAGCGGTCATCAAGGATGTCCGATCTCTATCTGGACAGCTTGTGAGCTGTTAATGGGAGTCAGACAACAATATTATCTGATCACTTTATGCCACTTGTATATTATAGGTATACGCAGTAGTGTAATTTTGCACATGCTGTACACAGCCATTTATCAACAGTATAAAAGTTGTATTTTTAAATTAAACCATATATTATAGTAGTGACTACATAAATGAAGTATGTAGACGATATTCTTTTTTTTTTTTAAATCAGGTTTTTTTTTTTACCAGCGAGCGGAGAAAACTCCTCAGACTCACTGAGGCTGAATTCTGGAAAATTGGGTTTTGACCACATTTGATTGATTGAATTTTCTACCAATAATAATAGTTTTGACATCTCTACTTCAAGAAAACAAATATATTTTACCAAAATCACTTGGAAATGGTTGGGTTTTTTTTTTTTTTCTGCGTATTTTAATTTAAGCTGCTTTCTCACCTGTCCTTGGTTTCAACAAGCCAGTTGAACAGCCGAAGATGAAGATGTAAAGTCTAAAGCCTTGCTAGCGATGTACGAGTTCCCTCACACAATAAAGGTCGCAAATTAATTGTTCTTAACTAGCTATGTGCAAAAGCGAGACAGATATAAGCCAGAACGTGTCTGTTTGCAACCAGAGATAAGAAAGACATTCATTCAAAGAGATTTAGTCATCAGAACTGTTAGCCATAACAGAGATAGAAACGAGTGAAAAGACGATAGTGAGACCTGTATTTGCATTCTGTGAGTGACTTTTACCTCAGGTGATGAGACTGACGATCAAATGCGATGTGGATGATGCTGATAATCAAAGCGAGAACTTATTTGTAATTGTGACTAGGTGATTATGTATTAAGTGTGTATCCTCCCATAGCACCTGCTACAGATGCAAAAGAAGTTAATTATTGTAGCTGTGGAACAGATAAGAAAAGCATGGAGTCATATCGACTACGCACTGCGCTACAGGAAGTACTAGTGCAGTAGTAACGGCATGAGAAGCTGGAGACTAGACTGATTTAGATGTCACACTCTGTTCTTCATCTGTCACTAACCAGTAATTCGCGAGACATATTGTGGGGAGGGAAAAGAAAAACTGTACTTGCAGTGAGTGAGGGAATGCACTGTACCTTTTTTTTTGTATCATTTCCATGAAAGGCTTCAAATTTAACGGAGCTCGAGTGACTGATAGTGGAAAAAAGCGAATGCGAGAAGGAACGATATGAAGATAGATAGAACGAGTCAGAGAAAAAGAGTCTAGAGAGATTTGCTGGCGATGGGGTAAATGGCTGAGCAAGTCATGTAAGAGGATAAAGATGTGTGTGTGTGTGTGTTTCTGTAAGGGAAAGGTTTTTGTTTTTAATTAGCAAGCAGCCGGTAGCTCGTGGAAGGGAACTGCTGACCCTTTGTGCTTCCCCTCACTTTGCTTTTGACAAATTTAGGGAGCCATATTTTGAACTATAATACACTCTCTCATTGACTCTGTTAGCTTCTTGTAAATGCCTCTCCTCTTGTGTCAGGCTGTGATTTGAATTCCAACAACTGAGTTGAAGTGAGTGGAGTGCCTGGAGGGAAGAGGGCAGGAGTATAACGATCACACTAATGATAGATTAGAGCAAGATTAGTGCTTATTTCCTGACGTCTGGGTATAAGTGGTAAAAATGATGGGGAGCCGGATCACAGCTGAAACACTTGGGAGCTAATGGAGTTAGCGCAAATATGCGACTAAGCAAAACTAAAAAAGCAGCATCTGAAGTACACCGAGTTAATTATGGGCTGTTTACGGAGTTGGTGACTTAAGCCCAAAAAGGTACGTCAATATTTACGCAGAAGTTGATGCTGGATGTAATTGTAGTTCACATCTCCAAGGTTGACCGATTTTTCTTAAAAGTGTTGAGACTCGTGTTTTTTTCACCACCACCTTTAAAAACTAGCACTTGCCTCTAAGCTTGAAAAAAATCAGGGATAGAAAATGCGGACTGAAGACAGAAATAGCTTTTTGTCTCTGTCTAATGTAATACGATGATTTTTTTTTTTAACATTGCATGTCCAAAACATGAATTCCCGCATGAAGTAGATCTGACCACAGAGGACAGTGGAACTGGACTTAACCCTGTCCCTCACTTGAGCTATAATACTTTTCCTTTACGTGTAACTGAGACGTGCATGTTTTAATTCTGGATAGCACTCAAGACTGGAGTTGTGTCCGAGATCTGAATATTAATGTGCGTGAAAGTCAGTTGGAGTGTGTTTCTGCTTTATCTGGTTGACGCAAGAAAGAAAAACGGAAACAAAACACCACTTTGGAGACTGCTAAATGTGCTCGCCTGCCAGGCATTTCTGAATGAAAACCCGATCACGTAATCTCCTTGTCCCTTACGCCGGGGCTAGTGCATCCATCTAGACTGAATAAAAAACACAGGCAGATTCTAAGCCAAGATCAGGACGAGGCAGGGTCAAGAAATACACTTAACTCACAAGCAAGACAAGGAAATGCTAGGGAAGTGGCTAAGCTATGCTAACCCACTGCTAATACTTTCTATAACAGAGGGAGAGTAGAGTATAAAATCCCTATCATGAACTATTTAATGGGATGAGTTTTGAAAAGTGAAAAAAAAAAGGCATTAGTCATTAGTTTTTGTGAAAGAACAGCAAATCTTGGTAGTAGACTCAGACATTTAGGCTTTACTGTGCGTAAAACAACAAACACCACCGACGTGCATGCTTTGCATTTTCCTAATCCACTACTCCATGCTGTCAGTCACTCTTTTTATAGGTTTAGTGCTTGGACTGTAAGAACATAATTTAATAGGACCTTGGAAATATGCTGAAATGTTTTATACTACCGCAGACAGGATAGAGCGCATTAGCAGGAAGTGACAGCGAAGCACAAAGCACTCGCTCAAAAGTTTTAAATGACAGTTTTGCTCGTGTGGGAAGCGCGCACTCTCAAAACTCTCGGGTCGTTTCTCGCCATCTGACGTCAAAATGCCATCACTACCCACCTGAGGTACGGTTGAGGCCAAACGTGTACATACACCTCGGATAAAGACGTTCAAACTCAGTTTTTCACAACTCTACACACTTCCTGTTACCACACATTTCCTGTGTTAGTCTGTTTAATTAAGAGGTCATTTCATAATAATAGCTAAGAGACAGATTTAGTTTAGATTTTTAGTGGGTCAAATGTTTACATCCAGTTTGTTAGTATTTGGTGGCAATGCCTTTTAATTGCTTAACCTGAATCAAACTCTTGGCGTAGCCTTCCACAAGCTTCTCACAACACTTTGCCGGAATAGTGTCACAGCTTTGGCGGTACGCTTAGGATCATTGTCCTGCAGTTGCAGCCAAGTTGTAACTTCCCGGCTGATGGCTTGAGGTATTGCTTTAGTATTTCTAGATAATCCTCCTTCCTCATGATGCCATCTAAAGTGCATCAGTCCCTTTTCCAGGAAAACACCCCCCCACAATATGATGCTGCCACCCCCATGCTTCACAGTTCGGATGGAGTTCTTCAGATTAAAAGCCTCAGCTTTTTCCCTCCATATGTAGCTCTGAACATTATGGCTAAATAGTTCAATTTTTGTTTCATCTGACCAGAGAACACTCCTCCAAAAGGCCTGTGACCACCTTCAAACTTCAATCTGGCTTTTTTTATGCCAGTCTTGTTAGTGGGGGCTTCTTTCTTGTGTGATGTAATGCATAACTCACTTTATGCTAGATGTACCTATTTGATACCTGAGGAGTCTCCAGCTCCTTCAACAGTTCCTTTGATGTTGTTTTGGGATTCAGTTGAACCTTTTACTCCAAAGTTCGTTCATTCCTGGGATTTAATTTGTGCCTTCGTCCTGAATGATGGAGTGTCTGTGTGGTCCCGAGATTTTTATATTTGCATAGAATTGCTTGTGGTACCTGCAGTTGATTGTAAATTGCCAGGTTTGTGAAGGTCCACAACGTTTATTTTCTGAGGTCTGGGTTTGGCTGAGTTGCCTAGATTTTCTCCTGGTATCAAGGACAAAAAGACACTGTCTCTAATGGTTTCCCCTTCAGTACAGCCACATGTGTGTTCCCTGTTAAGAAATTATGACAATTGCCTGATTAGAATACACGTAGTTGTGAAAAACTGAGATTGAATATATTTAGCCTAGGTGTATGTATAGTTTTGGCCTCAACTGAAGGTTATGGACTTCAAAAATCATTTTGAGGATGCAAGTTAAAAACTTGTTTAAACAAACAAAGTGAAAACATCAATAACTTAGTAACTTATCACTTAGTCATCGCCAGTCATATTAATTATTCCTTGAACAAGTAGCTGACATTTCCAATCCGAGCGTCATCGACACTCGACAGTAGTAGAGCGATAGGATCCTAAGGTTTTCGCACAGACATATAGATGTATTGGAAAGGAGCCCAGGTGGTCTCACTTCAAATATGTATGAGGGTCAAAGGTGAATTCACACTTAGAGGGAGGTAACTAGCTGAACATATGTTACTTTCCAGCTGGGGATTATTTTTGAACTTGAATCGCATGCCCATAATTTCTTTCAGACATGATTTTTTTTCCCTAGCACAAAATTATTCTTCCCCCTTACACCGAATATATTTGCATTATATTCTATTTCTTGTGAGCAGTTTTAAAGAAATTTCTCTATAATACAATGCGTATGTGAATTAGTCTATTTGACAAAGATATAGGTATCTCCTGTGGTTTCTTGCACCTCGTACAACGTTCAGTATCTTACTTTTATTTTCCATTTCTGAAAGCTCATTCCTAGATTCAGTTGTAGGCTGAAGAGCGCAAACGAGACCGAAAAATGCACCAAAACCAAACTGAGATGCATTTAAGGCTGACGTGGTGATTAGTAAACGAGGTGCAGGTGAGTGTGATTAGTGAGCTTGTGAAGATGATCGCGCTGGCTGAGAGAGGGGTGTGGTAGTCAGCAGGGGATTCTGGGAGATGGAGTTCTTGGAGGATGTGATACATCCGTCCATCTACCAGATGCTCTAGGACCTCTAATGCTGTAAACCGTAAATAATAATAATAATAATAATAATAATAACAAAAAAAAATATTTTGTGTGATTTTTGAACATCATCAGCACTGTGTTTATTGTAAAAGCAGCTTCTGTACAGAAAAGCAGACTTATTATCATTTAATCATAAATTATTCGTATGAGCATTTACACAGGAATTTTAGTATTCATGAAAATCCCGTGATTTCAGAAAATCGTAATCGTGCTCCTGAGCGTGTGTAAATTTAGTTAGCAAAGACTAGCTAATTTAAAACACAACTGAGCTGCTTCAAATCATATCATTTGTAAGCAGCGTATAAGTCGGTTCTGTTTTTCACGGCATCTTTCATCGTTTATTAGAGCCAGCACTAAGTGACCAATAAGTGACCGATCTGGTCTGTCTCAAGCTGCAATGTGCCGTATACACCCTAGTGTACTCCCTTTCCAATATTAGGAAGGGCACATGAGTTTATTTGGAAATCATCAACCGTAGACATCAATGTGTAAAAAAAAAAAATATGTTTGAAGATGTTGTGAAATGTCTTTTCGCTCTTCTGAATTTTATCTCTGCAAATATCCCATGTGACACTCAGAAGTGTGAAGCTTGACTGATAACCAGAAATCACAGTTAATAAATTTCTCTTAATTTATGCATCTTAATGAAGAAAAATCTCTGACTCATGTGGGGTTAATGAATTCATTATTATCACAGTCCTATACTCAAAAGAGGTTTAAAAAAAATACCCCCATCTTGACAGAATTAAGTTAAATTAAGCAAGTCGGCACCTAATGAACGTTTAAGGTACCAGGTGGTTCGTCTTTATTCATCTCCGTTTGTTTATCCATTCCTTCGGAACAGGAAACGTATATTAACATGCATTTGACTGGAAATTGCTTTAATAGTATACATCAGGAGTAGGATGGCTGTAAATGCTGGCTTTCGATTCTCTCAGCGTGTCTCCTGCCTCTGTTGCGTTCGGTGAAACTGAGGAGACCTCGCAGGAGACCTCGCAGGTAAACAAGTCTGCAGTGCTGCAGCAAGGCCACTTCACCTCCTTTCATGCCAAGTCTATAGAGATTCTCATGAGTTTTCGTAAGAAAAACTTTCATAAGAAAAACTATTCTATTAACAGTCAATTCCATTAACAGAAAATCTATGGCCATTAAACCTTCTCTTAACCAGGACTCAGTTTAAAATGTAGAAGTGAGGGGAGAAGAAAATCATTTCCCTTTTCTCCTTGTTTATCCCATTATGAATAATTATTATTATTATTATTATTATTATTATTATTATTATTATTATTATTATTATTATCAATTTAATTTCATACACATTTGACATTGAGACCATTCTGCTGTGGAGTAATTGGGGTATTTTTATTCATGTACATTTATGTATATGTATATAAAGTTAGAATTTGTAATATATATATATATATATATATATATATATATATATAGATAGATAGATAGATAGATGTAATATGTAATGCACCTGCAGAGATAATGAGGTTTGCTAGGTTGGATTGATTGTTTACAATCCAGTCACGGTTTTAAAACCTTCCTCTACCTGTGGCCAAATTTTAAACTGATCCTATTTCTACCAGATTGTGTTTCTCATGTTGGAATTGTTTTAAACCTTACGTAATCTTAATGT
The DNA here is from genome assembly GCA_037576815.1 of Pangasius larnaudii. Taxonomy (NCBI): domain Eukaryota; kingdom Metazoa; phylum Chordata; class Actinopteri; order Siluriformes; family Pangasiidae; genus Pangasius; species Pangasius larnaudii. The sequence goes on along the minus strand of CM074920.1, from coordinate 3,275,928 downwards.
ATGTAGTATCCTTGCTCTGAGCATACCACATACAAATAAGATCAGTTAGAACCAGAGTCCACATCTGCAGGTACACATCTGCAATGCAATACAGTGTTTTTATTAGTACAGCAATCTGAGTACATGTAAAAAAAAAAAACAGCCACGACAAGCCGGTTAGCAGAATTTACATTAGTGCAGTAAGATAGCTAGATTTTTGCAGCCCAGATTATTGATTGTTTGATTGATTGATTGATTTTTTGTTTTATTTGACCACTGCCCCAACCCTAACATACCTTTCATATGATATGGCTTTTCAGAACAATTCAGTAGTACTAATTTGTAAAAGTACTAATTTGTAAAATTTGCAGAAAATGTCTGTAGTACAGCTGGGAAGAAAAGTGTACTAACATCGCGCTCACATCCCAGTGGCTGCTCATCCATGGGGGCGATTGAGGCAGAACACTACCATATTAATCAGCTGTTCAACACACTTTTGAAGGACTGACGGATGGCGGAAAATGTTATTTGACAAATATACGCAGATGCTGTACAATACGTTCTAGATGTTGTACAATCGGGGGGCAACATGCTCACTGCCCCACTAAGCTCCATAGGGTTATTAATACACCTAGTGGTCAAAAATGGGAACAAGCCCTGATAGAGAGGCACTGGGGCAGGATTGCCGCTGCCCCTTCCTCACTTTCTATAAACATTTTCAGTGGAGGAGGAGCAGTGGACAGGGCCGTTAATGACAGGGATGCCAGGCTTGAGGTTTCGAGTTGTGATGAAAATACTCCACAGCCACAAAGACTCTGTTGTACTGCACATAATCGTAGTTAAATCTAACAAATTTCTGCAAAAAAAAAAAAGGTTAATAATGTTAGCTCTTCTGTGTGAGAACAGTAACGGGAAACACACCTGCTGTATTAAACACGGTTGAACCGAGTTATGTCTAAAACCACTCAAAACAAGCTGCTGTACTGTATGCTGGATGACTTCATGAGTCATAAGTCAAGACTGATAGCCTCTTGACTTAATTTTGTTTAAGGCAATGTCTTTTTTAATGTGTTCCTGCCCCACCAAAATCATATGTTGTCACACACACACACACACACACACACACACACACACACACACACAAACACATATGTATGTACACATGCTTGTCTTACTACCCTTGTGAGGACTTTCCATTGACATTACTATTAACGCAGATAATTAGTGCTATGCTATACCTAAAACCTAACCTTGACCGAAGCTTTGGCACTTTGTTTTTAAAATAAAAGCTACAGTTTTCGTCAAATAAAGCAGTTTTTCTCATGAGAACCATCCAACTGCCCCCACAATGTCGAAACTCTCCGTTTTTTTTTTTTTAATCCTTGTGGGGAGATATGTTCCCTACCAAGATATCAAAACACACACGGGAATGAGACATTTAAGTAGGAACAGGTGTGAGCCGTGATCAGTGTTAGTGCTGAGGGTGGAAGCGAGACGGGAGAGAGGAAAACAGGACGCAAACAGGACAATTCTGACAACGGCGATGACACGAACTGCTTTTTAACCCTAATTACTTCCCTGACTGAAATACGCAGGCCCATTTCCCATCGTTTCTACACCAGTATCCTTCTGCACTCTTTTGGATAGCCTCGAGTGACCCATAAACCTGATTGTGTGTACTGTGTCTCTCAGGTTTTCTGTGGAGAAGAATGCTTTTCTTTTTTATTTCACATGATTTCTGATGTCTTAAGATGAACACCAATCAAACTGTTCTACATTAAGTTTTAATTCATGCATAAATAAGTAAAAAATTGAGAGCAATATTTCAGTGTCTTTCTTTTTCCTTAAGTTTTTTTTTTTTTTTTTACATTTTTCATTATTTCACTGGCAGCACAAATGAGAGAGAAGCACTCTTAGAATTTACAGATGTGAATTTGAGCAGCAATTATTGTGAAGTACTAACTATTCCATAAAACTAAGGTTTTTAGAAAGACAGTTATACTGGATATTGGATGGGTTTACTGGTTTGATCTTAAATTCCTATATACAGGAAAACCTTTTTATAGCATTCTATCCTCTTATTCACTGATCCAGTGAGAGAGAGAGAGAGAGAGAGAGAGAGGATTTGACAATAAAGGCAAGTCTGACTGCTTAGCTTGGTATTCACTTCAGGAAGTAGCCGCTGATGTCATCAATCCTCAGTTACTAAGCTTGCAAGTAAGACCTGCGGGTACATTTTAAGTATCTGCTTTGAGTAACTCCTTTGGGTTCATTTGTATCCTGATGGGAGTGAGCTCTTCCGGGACGCCTCCGCTCCCATCCGCAGGTCACAAGGCCTCAGTGAATGGTTTGATGAACATGAAAATAATGTAAATCGTTTGCTGTGGCCTCCACAGTCAGGAGAACTCAAGCCAACTGATCACCTGTGAGAGATTTTGGATCAACAGTGCAAGGCAAATCACTGGTTAATGCACTCGCTTTAATATGTTATCATTGCTATAGTAACAGCTCATGCACAGGGGCTCCAGATAATCTAAGCCTAATAATAAAAAAAAAGAAATTTAATAACGTGGTGTTTTTTGAACAAAAAAGACAGTATAAAGACTGATATGATGAAGCTTTCTCTATGCAGACATTTATTTACCCATTTCAGGGTGGATATTGTATTTTTGCTTTGTATCAGGCCACAATGCACAACTCACTCACTGAGTCTAGTCTTGCATGCCAGACTTCAAGCATTCTTTATGTTTTTCATCAAAAATGTCTTTGCTAACCCTTTTTCCAGTCCAGTGAGTATATCATGCTTCAAAAAGCAAAATGTTTTAAAAATTTGAAAATGGGAAAACTGCTGCACAGATACATGGAAGTGCAGAGAGCTAATCTTCAAGATTCTGAAGCTTGTGGCCTGAAAAGTGTACAAAAGATATCAGACGTTGCATTGCCCATGAGGCTGAAATGAACTCAAATTCTGCTGTTACAGTAAGCGCCACTCGTCTGAGAAGGCTTTCCACTAGATTTTGGAGCGTGGCTGTAAAAGCTACAGGAGCATTCTGTGCTTCCAACAGTTTAGTGAAGTCCCAAATTTGGGTGGATGGTCAGACGTGCGCAAACCTTTGGCTGTATATTGTATATGTAATCTGTAGAAGATCTTCAGAAGCACTTTGCTTGCAGGGCTGACGAGAGATGTTTGTCTGAAACATCCTATTAATCTGGAAACGTTTTGTGTCTCGGTGTCTAGCTGTACATATACTTAGGGCATACAGTAAGGAGTGAGCCAAGGTCAGATCTCAGACAGATGCTATAATCAGATGCTTATCCAATCTTCTCTATTAAAGGCAGGTAGAGATCAAAGCCAGTATATAAAAGAAACACAATTGGAACTCGAAGCCACAGACAAACAAAGGTAATATTGACACATGGGATAATGAGATGTGCTGAGACAATTATTTAGGGATCAGTATGAATAATGAACAGTGCCAGTGACATAAATGATTACTGGAGTAGTGCATAATCAGTGTGTCTGAAACGCAACAAATGCCACCTACTCACACTGTATTCAGGGTAAAGAAGGAAGGAAGGCATCCAGCCATGTCTGAATTGTATGTTCTGACAATGCTACAACCCTGGAGCAGCCGGTATGGGGGGAAAAAATGATGTTTGAAAATACCGGCAATGGGACCAATGTTCACAAATTATTTTGTTAACAGTTTTTTTTTTGTTGTTGTTTGTTCTGGCAATAAATAACTGGTGTGGTTACAGAATAATCACCCTTTATGCTCCACTGTAATTTCTGTATTCTGTCTGCTCGAACAAACCCTTTGGGACTCGCAAAAGTGTCATGGCGTGTTGCTGCCTTTCGAACTTCTTAAGATGCTTCTTTACAGGAATCTTTAACACGCAGCTTCAGAGCGCACAAAGAGATCAGTGTGTCTTCTGTTTGAGACACAACTGAAGTTTGTGTGTGTGCACTTGTGGTATGTAATAGTCATGCTTTAAACACTCCTAATGAATCCAGATTATTTAAGAGGAGCTGGACAAGCCTTTAAGAGGAGTGAAGACTTATCCAGTTCTTATTGCCTTATTCCAGTGTTGCCAAATGCCATGTCAATCAAAGAAATAATAATCGTAATGGAGAAGTGATGTAACGTCATAAAGAAAGCTGTTGTGTACAAGAAAGCTGTTGTGTACAAGAAAGCTCATATCTTCACTATGCAGACTTTGCTCATTAATCACCTCCATCCATAGTATCGCCTGTCTTTTTTCCGAAGCAAGATATCGAGCTGGTAAACTTGTACTCCATAAATCCCTGGATCTGTCTGGATGATTTGCTGAATGTTAATTGGCACTACTCTGTCATATCTCAGTTGTTGTATCAAATAAATCAATAGCTCAAGTAAGATGTTGAGGAAAGTGTGGAGCTGGAAGGAAGCTCGCTGTTTATCCTGACACTTGAGACATTTTCTGTAGCAGCCATTTTGTAAATTAGATTATACCACAGCGCTGTAGAATTCTCCAATCTGATTGGTCAGAAGGTGTTGATACATTTCCTGTAACAGCAGCCCTGGCAGTAGTCCAGGCTGTAATACAAATGATTTATATTTGCCTCAGGCCATATCACACCACCCTGATGTGGACTATTTTTTCTTGAATAGCACATGCTGTGGTGTTTTATTCTTTACTGACTGTATAGTACATGCAGATTTTTGTTAAATATGTTTGAAATGTTATTCATTGTACTTAATAATATTTTTAACCTGCTTATGCACTTAACATCCTTTACCTGGTTAGGGCTTGTCAACAAATCATCTGTCTATTTTTTTTTTTTTAAGTTTCATGTTTGCCACCTCATATTTATATCTCAAAGAAACTGGACAGTGGTCAATAGAATTTATGGATATATATATATATATATATAATGTGTGTGTTTATTTAAAAATATTATTTAGGGGTCTCAATACTGTAGTCACATATTTTTTGAACAAAAAAAGAGCGTTTTTCAATAATTATTTTGTCATATCAGTAGAAAAAGGAAGAAGTTCCTCCAGGCCTTTGAGTGGAAAATTTGAATTGATTTGTGTAATCTTATACCATAGATAGTTTTCCTTATTCTCGTGAACGGTGGAGTGATGACTCTAAGCCTTGATTTGATTGTAGCTGTGTTGAAATATCAGTACGTAAGCATGTTCAGTCCAAACGTTGAACAGTCAGAGCGTAATATGAAGGTACTAGCAAACATGCAGAGAGGCAGGTATGAACCGAGAGAGAATATCAAAACAGTCAGTGTGGGCGAACTGAGCCATGCTCTTTGATGCAAGACCTCCCTGAATATCAGTGCTTCTCGATTAAGAATCTGCTTCGGTTTCACAGCAAAGGCTGAAGAAACAGGAATATCATTGGTCCTGGATTGACAGATATGTTAGATAATGATATACAGGGTTTTTTTCTCTCTGAGCTCCTGATACGGAAACAATAATTAATCCAATGACGTGAAGCAGGGAACGAGACCTCAGGACTAGCATAAAGAGTGATGCTTTGAAAAGAGTCGGGTTAAAGAGAAAGGCATCTGAGTAGAGAGTGAGAGAGTGAGAGAAATCCAAAAGCGCGGAGAGATAAGTAAGCTGAAAGAGATTGATCCTGATCCCGAACAACACAAGCATGTCAGATAGACACAGTGTTCTCTCACGCTGGAGCCGATGCTGCAGACTCAGCCTTCACTGTTTGTTCTTGTTCTACCTTTCATGGCCTTTGTCTGTTTTCTCCTGAAGCCACCAGCAATGAGAGAGATCAAAGAGAAGCTTCTTCTCCTCCAGACTTGAACTGTTTGACTTCATACAGCTCATCGTTGGTCATCTGGAGGTTTCTGGTGTTATTTTGTCTGTTTTCAAACCCTTGCTTTTCTTATGAGTCTTAAGCCCTGCTTTTCACCCTGAAACAAATGCATTAGCATACTGTTTCAGACAAACTGTTTTTGCCGAGTTAAAATCTCGCCGTGGAGCACCCAGCTGATGCATATCTTTGAGAAAAGAAAAAAAAAAGTTAAGAAATCAAACAGAATATGTTTGTATGAGTAAAACAGTCTATCTTTTTTTTTAATCTTGTGCCCTCAAACAGTGTTCATGTTCACTGGATAACAGACTTCTTTTGATTTCTGCCTGGCCAGTTGTTCTAACATTTCTTCCTTCTCATTCACAGATAGCTGCGATGGATCTCTAGCATCCGGACTGCCTGCGGCCTCTTTCCAGAGTTCTTCACATTTTTCAGAAAGTCGGGCCGCTAACTTTGCCAAGCTGAACAGAAGAGATGGTTAGTGTGTTCACTTCACTGCTCCTGTCCACATCATGTTATTGTTACTTGTTACTTAATCTCAATCTGTCAAGACCCTATCACTGAAAAAAAAAAAAAAAAGGAATATCCGGTCAGTCAGATTTAAGAGAACATATTACATATAGTTTAAATTAAAAAGAAGTTTCATATCGAAACGTGATTTCAAAGCTTACACTAAACTTAATTTAAACAAGTTGCTAATGACTGCATTGAATTATATAGCATGAGCATGATCAGTTCACGCAGTATTAATGAAAAGTAATTAATATCATGAAGTCTCGTGAGGACGTTGACACTGACAGGAAATATAACTATAGTATTAAATTTTCACATTCAAAGCAAGTGGTAGAGTAGCGCAGTGGTAACGTGGCTGTTGCAGAGCAGCCGAGACCTGCGTTTGATCCTCAGTCTGGATGAGGGTTTAGAGTTCAATTTTATTCAGAGCTTTGAAAATACAGGATCAAATCATGGTGGATGTACAACAACAAATTGTGTTAATGTAACTTGGTTCAAATCACATGGATGTACACATTTGAATTAAGTAAATTCAGTGAGTTTTTTCCTTTTCTTTCAGTGTGCAAATGTCATTTAAGAGTCTTTCATTCCCAACTTGCATATGAAAATAAATAAATTTTCCAATACTGATACTGAAAATTTGAGTATCAGCTGATATCGAAACCCATCTGATATTGTTTTTTCTTTAAAAAC
>CM074920.1:3250022-3264021 GCA_037576815.1 Pangasius larnaudii | reverse complement strand
GAAAGTCTTTGCATGCTGTAGCATTACAGTTTCCCTTCACTGGAACTAAGAGGCCCAAACCTGTTCCAGCATGATGACGCCCCTGTGCACAAAGCGAGCTCCATGAAGACATGGTTTGCCAAGGACGGAGTGGAAGAACTTGAGTGTCCTGACCTCAACCCCACATTGGGATGAACTGGAATCCTGACTGCACCCCAGACCTGCCTTTGACCTGATCTCACTAATGCTCTTGTGGCTGAATGAACACAGATCTCTGTAGCCACGCTCCAAAATCTAGTGGAAAGCCTTCACAGAAGAGTGGAGCTCATTATAACAGTAAAGAGAGACTAAATCTGGATGAGATGTTCAACAAGCACATACTGGTGTGAGGGTGAGGTGTCCACAAACTTTCGGCCGTATAGTGTATGTGGTTATTATAATAATAGAGCAGCAATATGGCAATCGAATGCACCTGCCAAACACATGGTCACTACTTAATGAAAGTTGTCATATAAAACACATTTCTCTCAAATTTGTCCTGCCAGGAGGTGGTGGGTGGAGCCCGCAGTTGACAGACAGGTCACCGTGGCTGCAGTTGGACCTCAGGGCGCGCATGGAGGTGACGGCTGTAGCCACGCAGGGCCGCCATGGCAGCCATGACTGGGTCAGCAGCTACACACTTCTCTACAGCGACAGCGGGAGTGTGTGGAAGCAGTACCGGAACGAGGACAGGGTTGCGGTGAGTCTTCCCGAGCTTTCATTACATTATTTCATCGACATCTCGCAACCAGCAATTTGTGGCGCAGCAGAACTTTGGTGATTTCCGTGGTTTGTGATTGCGAAATTGATAGTAATTAACCTCTCAGAGGCTGCTGAAGAGTGAAGTTTTATTGGCCTCCTGACAATGTCCTTTTAAAGATCTTCTTTTCGCTTACTCAGCCAATCAATTACACACATCCCATGCCGGAGTGGAAAATGGAATCAGGCTCTGTTATGTAATGCAGCTTAATATAGCCGTGTATGATTACCGAAAATGAATCCAGTAAAAACAAATGAAGCCAGGGAAGGACTCGTGCAAATTTGCTGCATGGTTAGGAGCCTACAGTGACTAATGAATAGTATAATAGATGCGTCACTATGCAAAGACTTGGATTTCGTTTAATGCCGCAATTAGGAAATGGTAAAGCCACATTCTTTACATCAAATTTATTCCTCTGCTCAGTGAATTTTAAAAATGATCCCTTCAAGGATGCAAATGCCTGTGAAACATATAATTAATTCCTGTGAAAATGCAAATGATTGAAAGCTTAATGATATCGCAGCAATATTTGCCTGTTTATTAGAGCCACGGAGCGTTTTCTTTTCCACTTTTTTCTCTTCTAATTTTCCACTCAGAGAACACATTTTTTATTAAAATGCTCATTAGGTTCTAGTACACATTATTTACAGGCCTACATGTGTTTGAGTTCAAGTTTGGATGAAACCTTTTCACTTCAATTGAGCAGTCAAATAGGGTAAAAACAATAAATTGAATAACTTTGAGGATGATGATGATGGTGTTTTGTGATTTCCAGAACACGATTATGATGATTAAATCCTTTATCATGATTTTTACATATTTTCATGCTTTGAAAAGCAAAATCAGTATAACACAAGTGGCAAGGCATTTTCAGCAACAATGGACCCAGAACGTCTGGTTAAAACGTGAGTCGTCTTTGCTATTGCTTCCGTAAGATACATGAATAACTTGATCATAACCCCAGGCATATTTTGGAAAGAGGTTTCCTGTTTATACAGCAGGACCATTTTGAAATTGGAAGCCCAAGCCTTTTTTTTTTTTTTTTTTCATCAGAACATTTATTTTAGTGAACTGTATAAGGATGTATTGACAGTTTAGCAGAAGGGATTAAAGATGAGCTGAATGAGTTATGTTATTATTTAAAATGGCTCGACATTTGTTTCTATAGTTGGCCATGTATACATTTATATTTGCTGATTGGCTTGTGCAGTGGATCTACTATTATTCCTGATTAACTGCCAGTCTCATGCTTGGTTATTACTCCAATAGACCTGTCATAGATGGTTGTCTAGAAGTCTGAGACGAGTCGCGTTTACGCGTGTGAGAAGACTGACATTCCTCAGCCCTTTGCTTCTCTCTACAGCACACATTAACATCCTTCCTTTGCCATCTGATCACAGCGATCACTTCACTATCCGATCAATGACGCTTGGAAGCTGCCTCCCAGGTAGTCAGCCGCCGCAGTCCTGTTCTTTCAGATATTGTTTTCAGACTTTATGTCCTCCAAAGAGTTGTTACCATTCCCAGTGGAATGACAAGCTAAAATCTGATCTTCCATCTCCGGGAGCAAGCAGCTTGATGGGATTTTGGTGGCAGGAGTAGCTAACGCCTTGATGTAGATGATGAAACTCCGTTTCGAGCCCCGCCGCTTTCTTGAGCTGAAATCATTTTAAGGAACATTAGACTTCCAAGTGGAATGCGATGATGAAATATACAAGTCTCGTTCTGGAGGCTAGGCCTTCATGCTTATAATATACAATATTATGATGGAGGAGATTGTCTACCAAGAGCTTCATTGTTCCGCGTTTTTGCAAGGCAATTGCGCTCAAATTGTGATGCCTCCGTTATATAAAAGGTATAATGACATTTAAAGATATTACAGTCTAAAAAGAGACCATTTAAACTTAGTGAGATATTGCATGTAGTTTATAGGTAGAGTTAATTAGTCATTTGGCAATGCCAGAAGAGAAATTTGCAGAAGTTTGTGTTTGTCTAAACAAGGAGTTCTCTTTCTCTTTCATTATGCTGCAAAGAAAAGTCGATTCACCAGCGGAAAATTAAACAGCCATATAAACTCGGGTCGTACCTTAATCGCAGAATAAAACTAGTATTAATTATTCTATTAAGTCCCATTTGCTTCGCGAAAAAAATCATCGTTACAAATCTTCTTAATTAGACCATTTTGGAAGAGATTTTGGAGAGGAGGAAACTGGTCAATAAAGTAAAATATATTCTGATTTGCTGTTATCTTTATATAAAGCGCAGCAGATAAAACCTTGATTTAAAACTCCTGCATTTATTCAACGTGGCCAATAAGTTTCTTGTGCACATGGGGGAATATGTGGCGTACAAAGCATTATTATTCAAATCCTGTGTCACGTACCACCCCACAAAGAAATCAGACTGTCCATTGTTGCTTTTTTTTTTTGTGCTAAGAAATGGTTTCTAGCAGGTAATTCATTTTTTTTTTTTTTCTTTTAGTCAACATACTCTTATGAAGAGCACTAACAAAAAAGAATCTGAAAGAAAATCCCAAACAATAGGAAGAGAAATTACACTCTCTCTTGATTCCAAGCTGTCTGATTCTTCAATCAAAGGTGTGATGAAACACATACACTCTTTTTCTGCACATTCTTCCCGCTGCCTTTTTTTTTTTCTTTCTTTCCATAATAAGTTCAAGCAGCCACCTCATCTCTGTTTATCTGAGCTCCTCTCTCATCTCTACGGAGAACGGGCCCATCTGTGTCATTAATTAATAGCCACAATATGATGATTTCATTATGCTTTGATATTTGTTAGTGTAAGTGTAGGCTTATGAGTAGGATGAAAAGAATAGAAGAAAAAAAAATGCAGCTCACCGTATCACATCTGCTTATCAATTTCGAATGTAGTTACATTTTGTGATTGTTTGCTTTCATTTCCTGATTATCGTTAGATGATTTAAACGAGTCAACGGTGGCAAATGAACAGTAAAGCACATCTTTCAACCTTTTTTTTTTTTTTTTTTTTTTTACTCCAGGGTTCTTATTTCCCAAACGTGTGTATTGCAGGTTTGTGCACGTCATTTAATCGAGTGCTTGAGGATGTGTGTATGTTTAGAACTACTCTTGACCACGTGTATGCAGAAACCCCTAGTGGTAGAAGTGTTGATTATGAGGAGCTCCCATCCCAATTAGTGTCAATCATGTCAGCATAACTGACAGACGATTGAGCTCATAACAAGGTCTAAACAGATGGCACGATTGAAATGTAAAATAAAATCATATATATTTTTTTTAAACAAAAACACATCTTTAGGATGATTGGAATGATGTTAGACGATGGCTGAGCTTGCCTTGCTTGAAGATTTATCACATGCGGCTTTGGGCAGGGAACAAGGACTGCAGCAATAGCATCCCTGCGCACACTGGCATTTCCCAGCCAACTTTGAGCCAAATAATGACATTCGTATCACTCAGGCTGTAATACATTAGATTTCCAAACAACAGCAGAAGAAAAGACAACAACAATGAGGGATTTCCCCACCATTTTTCCAAACGTAATGAGGGTAATAGATTGCACTGGGCATGAGACGATACACTAATGCCACAATACGATACATATCCTGAGACAAGCTGCACAAGAAGATACTGACATGAGACGATATTGAAGCACAGAAAATGTTAAATCATTTATTTAGTAAAGACGACAACAAATCAAACCACTGCGATATCAATACATTTATAATAATAAGGTGTCATTTTCCCCTGTTATTAACATGTCACTTGAATCTTTTTTTTTTCAGTGTCATAAATGTATTTCATGCCAGTGTTATTAACATGGAACGATTGTTTGTGGTGCCATAAATGATTAGACTACATGATTAATTAGTGTCATCATAGCTCCTACTTGTGTCTGACATCCATCTTAAATGCGCAAGCGCATCACACTTGCCAGTTTAACAGTACAGATTGAGAAATTGAGAAAAACAATTGTGATTTTATGTTGTATATTTCCTCATCCCTCCGAAATAGGTTTCTGGTTATGCCACTGCCAGCACAACACAAAATGTGCTTCTGAATCACTTCTGGATAGTGTAAAAAAAAAAAAAAGTTGAGCAGTAGTATACTATGCGTCATTTCAGATTTATTTTTTTCCAGGCTCATGCAGGCCGAATGAAGCGAGGCTGTTGGTCTTGTGTTTGACGAATGGATCATATCGCTTCCTTTTAATTAGCTTAACTTTTTGGACTATTAAGTAAGCATTCTTCGAGGCAGTTATGTTCCCACTCACCAACGTCATGCTCTGTATGCAACTACCTCTTGTATGCCGACTACTGTGTAAGCAGAGGTCAAGCTCATAGTGAATATGAAATGGAAATATTGCGATACATGATATGATAAGCAAATGTGTCTCGCCAGTATTTTGTATCGGGATATCTGAGACAGAGAAATTGTGTCTCGTGCCTAGACTGAGCGCACGTAGCCATAAAATCACCCTTTTTAACAGAAGGTTGTTTACTGTATATGTCCAAATGGGGTGGGGGGCTGGTGGGGGGGGGTGGTTGTTTAGAATGTGCAGGATTTATCGACATCCATTGCATACAACACACAACAGACAATCCAGGGAGGGCAAAGGCTAACACTGGCTCCCGCAGAGGTACGTGAAGCTACTGCCTCTTTTGTAACAGAGCATCTGAGCTTAAAGATGTAGGAAGAGATGCCATCCTTCACATCAAACATGAGAATGGGGAAAAATGGGATCGCAGTGAATTTGACCATGGCATGGTTGTTGGTGCCAGACGGGCTGGTTGAATATTTCAGAAACTGCTGATCTCCTGGTATTTTCACGTACAACAATCTTGAGAGTTTGCAGAGAATGTTTCTGTGGCCACCTTGCTGACGAGAGAGGTTATAGGAGAATGGCCAGACTGGTTTGAGCTGACAGGAAGGCTACGAGAACTCAGATCACAACTGTAGCAGAAAATCATCTCTGAATGCACAGCACATCAAACCTTGGAACTTGAATCTGAGATCTGAGGCTACAGTGGGCACAGGCTCACCTAAACTGGACAGTGGAAGATTGAAAAAAAAAAAACATAGTCTGGTCTAATGAATCTTGATTTCTGTTGCGACATGCAGATGGAAGGGTCAAAATCTTGTGTGAACAGCGTGGATCCATGGATCCAACCTGCCTTGTATCAACAGTTCAGGCTGCTGGTGGTGGTGGTGTAGTGGTGTGGGGAATGTTTTCTTGGCACACATTGGGCCACTTGATAGCAATCAATCATCGCTTGAATGCCATAGCCTATCCGAGTATTGTTACTGAAGTATAAAGTAATCACTTTATGGCCAGAATTTGCTTTCCAACATGATAATAATCGTCTCTAACATGAATGTGACAGTGAGTTCAGTTTACTTCAATGGGCTCCCCAGTAACCAGATCTGAATCCAACAGAGCACCTTTGGGATGTGGAAGATAGAGAGATTCACAGAATAAATGTGCAACTGACAAATTTGCAGCAATTATTTGATGCAGTTCAATGTGATGCCAACATGGACCTGAATCTCAAAGGATTGTTTCCAACACCCAGTTGGCAATCCAGGCCATGAAGAACTAAGGCAGGGAGAGGAAAGGGTTCTAAATTGTATTACTATGGTGTTCCTAATAAAGTGGCCAGTGAGCGTATCGGGTCACTGCAAATTTAATGCCCTTCATCTTAAGATGAAGGACTCTTTTCATTGTTCTCTGTGTTTCTGTGTAACAGTAAACGCTACAGTTGGACTGCTGGGACTCTAATTTAAGTCCCAGTTGGGCCATATGCTGTCCATGTTTGAGGTCCACTGAAGTTTAATTGTCCATTTCTCTTATTAGGTGCCAAGGATGGCAGGGATTCCTTGTCAGTGGTTATGGTCTAGCACTGGCTCAATCCTCAAATCATGTAGTTATCATTTACATCCCACTGTGCTAAGCTACTCCACTGGGACCAAGAAAAGCCAAAATTGAGACAGGCATGTCTAATGATCTGAAGTCATCCAAGGCAACAAGCCTATATTTCAAAAGCAGAAATGGCTTTCCTAGACAAATAGAGTGTGTTCTATATTTGCTGCTGGCAGCTGAGAGCGACACATTTCACTCGACGCATTCATTGGCCTCACGTCTTGTATGAATGTCACTTGAACAGGGATTACCTCGTTGGAAAATTGCTTGGCTAGTCCCTCCATCAGGTCATTGCTTTCTTCTTACAAGCTGCCAAGGGGTTTCGAACTACATCGAGACATTCATGTCAGTCACTGCTGATGACTGTGCAACAGAGAGAGAGAGAGAGAGAGAGAGAGAGAGAGAGAGAGAGAGAGGAAGAAGCGGTATTAAACGATTTCCAGTACTGTACTTCTCCTGAGATTGTGACTAGCTTCAGGGAGCCGAGCAAAGATTCGAGGAACTCGGACTGAACTGCTGATTGATCAAGTGTGGTAGATGTCAGAGCAGTGGCATTTAAAAGCCAGGAACAGGAACTGTGCTTTTTTTGATAAAGTTGTCTTATCTAAAGATTTCGTTTTGTGCTCTATTTGGGCTGCTTTAAAGTCATTTCCCGCCTTTTTCTGCAGGGATAGCTATTGCAGATATGCCAATGCGGTAAATATCCCTTGCCGAAATATCTAAGATGGATTCTCTTAGAGTGTATGTGAAGCCTCGAGAAAGGAATTCAAAGAGCTGTGTCTATAAAGAACAACACATGGGATGGCTGTTGTTCAACCCTGGTGCGAAGCCATACTTATCTCATTTTCCATGACGTCAATCATCATCAGTCATCGTTTTTTCGGTCTTTTTATGTTTTGCTTCAAACATGGCAAGCCCTGCCACAATATATATAGCCCTCAAGCGAAGAAAAAAAAAAAAAAAAAAAAAAAAAAGGAAAACGTCATGAAACAAAAGAAACGAAGTTTTAAATACGGCTGACCTGCTTTCAGCCCCTATATTTTGAACTTCCCCTTGGATTCATTTGGTGCTTCAGGCAACAATTATCTTCCATTTACTATAGGCCTCTAAATCACCCCCACCTACCCCCTCCATCTTTCCTCTATCTCTCTATTCTCTCATTACACAGAGGCTTAAACAGCGTACAGGTAATCGATATGAAAGACCCATCGTTTTGCTGGATTGCTTTGCTTGAAGCAGGAGCCTGCTGGCCCATTCCACTCCCATCAAGTCTAATGATGCCTGAGACTCATTTGGCCTCGAGAATAAGAAAATTCTTAACCAATACACACAGAATGTGCTTGGCCTGCAACTGAATTTCCTCGAGGTTTCTCTAGTGGTTGTGAAGAAGTTCATGACCCTCTGTGTTTTTATAGACCTAGATATCCAATTCCGTTCGGCTGCTCTCTGGCCTCTTGGTGAGCTTTATCATACATCAGGCCACTGGGGAAAACATAGTAGGTTTGCATTCTAAATATATTTTACTTCAGTCTGGTTGCTGGGAAAGAAATACTGCTAGTACGAAAGATTGCAGAGGATTTTCTTTCTGCTTTATGATCTGCAGTAATTTGAATGAAGAACATCCTAGAAGAGACATTTAGTCATAATGTATGACCATTTTCAGTTCTTCTGGAGCCATTTTCTTCTTAGTTCTTGATCCTTTGACTAGCTTTAGGTAGTTGGGTAGCTTCGTTGCGAATTTTTAGGTGTCTGAAAGTGATAAAGAATAAAAACCCAGAATGCACCATGACAGACATGGCAGCATGGCAAATGCAAATTTTTCCTAAATGCTCTCTGGCATTGATTTGATGACAGATTTCATGATAGCTACTTAATGACTACTGTGAAAATGTAGTCACATGACAGCATGACAACAAGCAACTATGTAGCGTACACAAAAGTTCTAAGATTCACTTTAAGTGGCAACCATGCCAGCTTTTTCCTAGCAATTTTCTTTTCACGGGCTGAAGGGGGAAAAAAATCAGGCAATTAAGCAGGAGTATAAGAATGTAGCGACTCAATGAGCAGCCATTCTTGCAGCTGGTTTCTAACCGATTCGGGGACAACATGCTAGCTGGCTAGTGTTCAGTAGAATTTCACAAGCTGGTTCAGTTAGATACTTTCCTTGATACTAGCTTGCCAGCTATTTTTATTCGTTTTTTTTTTTAATGATCTTTAAACAAGATAATCCTCAAGCAGTGCTCAGTGTAGTTAAGGCTCCTTTCTGTTTACTGATGTCTTTGGCGTCCATAATCCTAATCCTGCAGGCATGTACCGATTGGCCATCCTCAAACTGTTTCTCCATTTTTCCATTTTAAAAATACCTGGATCAATTGATAAAACTTTTGCAAGAGTCTGTGGAATAAATAAAAAGGCACTTATTAGGATTTGGATCGAGAGCCTGCCTCATAACAGCCACAATTCAACATCCTTAAGAAAAATAAGTTTATATATTCTGCACTCGTTCTCCTAGTTCTCCAAGTTCTCCTACACCTTCCTCTGTGGAATTGATAAGCATCCTAATTGTCCAGTTTCTCTTCTCCACTATAAAACTTTGCAGTTTGGCTGTTATACAGAAGGCCGTGCCTAGCTCCGGATGTGGCTCAGGATATGCACTACACGTTAATAATTGTGCTGAGTGACAGCCATCTGGGTGTGTATTTTATGTGTACTGTTCAATCCGTTCGCTTTGTTTTGCGCTTTCAACTATAACCACCGTCACAATGCAGCTTTACTGAAATCTGGATGTAGATTTATATTTAGATTTCTAATGAGCAAGCCAGAGGCGACAGCGGCAAGGAAAAGCTCCCTGAGACAACATGAAGAAGAAGCCTTGAGGGGAACCAAACTCAAGAAAGGGAATTCGTCCTTTTCTGAGTGACAATAGATAGTGTGATTATAAGTCATTATGCTTCCACAATTGTATACTCTAAAGCCAAATAGTACTGAGTATTTTGATAACAGTGGTGGCTCATGGTGAGGCAGGATGACATTAATTCTGACATAGCCTCAAGAAAAATGAAGGCAAGAGCCTATTGCACTTGATTTATGCTATAGGCTACTATTCAGTGAATTTTTACAGTAACCCCAAAATAGGCAGTTGGGAATCGACAGTCATCCAGCATACAATCTAGCAGCTTGTTTTCACATCTGTTCAACTGTGTTCGATACAGTAAGTGTGTTAACCAGGGTTGCCAGGTTTCGGCAACATTTCCAGCCCAACTACATCTCAGAAAACACACAAAAGACCTGAAACTAGCCAAAAATGGGAAAAGAAAGACACATTTTTTTCTTTTCCTCAGCCTTTGTGTGGGTCCCTGTGGTGCACATGCATTTCTGTTGTAAGGACAATTATCATCTCCTTAATCTCCCTGCTCATCTTACAATATAAGAAATGGTTCTGTACATCACAGACACACAGTCTGTACTTGTGGAAATTTATTAGATTTAATTCTGATTATGTGTTATAACACAAGATCCTTTATACACTGTCCCATTTTGGCATAAAACCATGAAAAGTCCCTGTCATTAACTATCCAGTCCACCGCTCTTTCTCCACTAAAGATGCTCATCGAGCATACACGGGGCGGCGTGATTCCTGTCCCAGTGGGCCTCTATTAGCATTTGTTGCAATTCCCATAGCAGACACATATATAGCATACACTGAATCTTCCACCAACATCCTTCAAGGTCAGTGACCATTTATTCCTTTTGAAGAGGTTTTATACCTAATAAACCTCACATTCATACCTCAGGGAAACCTGGCCAAAGGCAACAATAGAGATTGAGTGCTGTTTGGGAAAAAATATATATATGTATTTTAATCACGTTGCCAAATCTGTTGAAGGCTGCCAGGAAGTCAGGAGTAGACTATGTTTTGCTATTAATAAGTGAAAGCTGTAGGGTGGTTACGTATAATTCACACACTAATTAAGACAGTATACAATGTACAGTTTGAGAATAAACAGTCTATGTGAACAGTGTATATGTAAAAAAAAAAAAAAAGACTTGTTTGAAAAAATAAAGCAATGTGCAAACATGATATACAGACAGGTTTCATTTACTTTGCCCTAGTTTTTTTTTTTTTTTTGGTAACACATAATCAAGGACCTCATCTTTGATGTGTTTTTAATTTTTTCTGGTTGTCGACTGAAGCACGAATATGAAAAATGACTAGCAATTTAATTTATCCCCCCCCCCCCCCCCCCCCACACTCATACGTGTAAAATAGCTTTGAGAAAAACGACCTGGGGCATTCGTTTTCCGACAGTGCCAACACCGTGTGATGGAATCATCACCCGCATCCCTTTTTTAGATATTTTGTCTTTTTTTTTCTAGTCCGTTGCACAGCAGTAAATAAAACATGCACTCTGATGGTTCTCAGGCTCAGGAGTGCGATGCCCATCCGGGATGTGAAGAAGAAATGTGAGGAAAAGAGGGAAGGGGGA
Organism: Pangasius larnaudii; assembly: GCA_037576815.1. NCBI lineage: Eukaryota > Metazoa > Chordata > Actinopteri > Siluriformes > Pangasiidae > Pangasius > Pangasius larnaudii. The sequence continues at coordinate 3,252,837 of CM074920.1, read as the reverse complement.
GGTGGAGAAAGAGCTAGACAGGAGACAGGCCCGATCACACGTTAAGTGAATACACACATACCCAGCGTACCCAGAAAACACTTAGACATCCATTACTGCTACAACACCTATTCGTTTATCCATTTTTTTTCCCCCAGTTCCTGTGTATAGTCCTAACAGTGTGCAGCTTTACATTCTGTAAAATCCTGTTGTATTCCTCTGTAGTAAGAAAATACCTGAAAATAATATATATTTAGTTATTTGTAATCAATTGTCAATTCAAATGAAAAGGCAAGTTATAGTCAGAGATGGAAAAGGGGAAAAAAAAAAACATGGAATAGGGAGAGGAAAAGAGAAAGGACGAGGAAAATAAGCTAGGAGACAGGTAGACAGAAGGAAATGCACACACCCACACACACACACCCCCACACACACACACACAGAGAGAGAGAGAGAGAGAGAGAGAGAGAGAGAGAGTTTAGTCCCTTTGGGAAAGCTGTCTCAGCTCTGTTAGGTGTGCTCTCGATTTCTGACACACGCTCAAGCCTTTGTCTCCAGCGAATAAGAGCAGCTCATTTAACCCCTCATTTTCACAATGTATTTAATTCAGTATGTACCAACTCGAATAGCCGGGATGAAAGGTTTCTGTCTGCTTGCAAAAAAATTAAGAAAAAAAGTATGAATGCTGCACCGATTTGAAGCTATTTTAGTCACATCTGTTGTGCGAATGCTATTATCTGGATGAACTCGTAGCTTGTGCTTAAAAACATGGTGAGGAAGTAAAGGGAACTATTAGAAAGCCCACAGGACCATATTAAACAAAGCAGCTCTACATAAAATCATTTGCTTTTTGTTTGCTCACAGCCGCCTGGGATACGAGCACGTCCCTGCATCTTTCTCACCAAAAAAACGATTGTTAGTGGCCTAATATAGAAGGGTCAATAATTTTAACATTTCCATTTGGCAACGAGGTCCGACCTAATCAATGAGCTGTTAGAGCTGTTCCAGGAGTCATGTTAAAGTAAAAAAAAAAAAAAATACAGTATAAATACAATGGGTTATTTTGATTTAAGGCTGGTCTGTGCCTGTGGTTTTTCCACTTTACTCTTCCTACGCTACACTTCCTGATCCTAATGCTGTCCTTGACGCAAACATCTTCCACCATCCCATCTCCCTCCTCCCCAATTACACCAAATTACCTTCATTTACCTACCTCCTGCCCCCGTGGGGCGCACTCACCTCACTCAGGGCTTTAGCAGCACAAAAAGGTTTAACTGTGGCGACAAAGTGACGCGTGACCCAGAAGATCGGATGTAAACGGCTGACGAAACCGGTCTAGGTGGAAAAGACGGGAAGGAAGATAATGAAGCGTTCAGGGGAAGCTGTTTACACGGGCATGGCATCTGAGCCTGACGTGTCGTCGCTCGTGCCCAGGGGGCAAAGGTAACTGGGAGGATGTATTGTTATGGTTTTATTCCCAGAGGTGGAAGAAGAGAGGTAATTCTGGAAAAGGAACATGTTTCATCATACATGAGCGTCTCACAAAGGAGAGGATATGAGTACGTGATGGAAGGAGTGACACAGACCGTGTCTCTTAGCGTTTCTCCAGTGACTAGAAAGCAATATCAACAACATATGCGTGGCGGCTTGGGAAAAGCCCTCACGTGGTCAGATTTGGGCGTTTTGTTCTATATATGTTAAATATAGATATATGAACTGAAATATGTGGCTGTTTTGCATGTACGCATGTCAACAAGTTCTAGCATCCGAAAGTCTGTTTAGCTCCAAAAGTTAAAAGTTAAAAGAAAACTGGATTAAATGATTATTTTCCAATTCCATTGAAGCTGCCCCGCCTATACATTTATAACCTAATCTACTTATGGAAAATTTAACGAAAATTTTTGTAAAATCTTGCCAAATCTGACTAAAGTTAACAACAGGAAATGAGTTCTCACTTTGAGTATCAGCATCATCCACATCAGTCTCGGTCTCATCACCTGAGGTAAAAGTCACTCGCAGCATTTAAACACGAGCCTCGGCGTCGTCTCTTCACTCCACCGATCTCTGCCTGTTCGTGATAACAGTATGTAGGTGCTGAAATACAAACACACCATATGGATTTAACAGATACAAATACAGATACAATTCGGAGGCACACTATTCACTGAAGAAAGAAAAAAAAAACTTTGCAGAAAGGTTCAGACCTATTCGGAGCAAAGATATTAAAAAAAACAAACAAAAAAAAACAAAAAGTCCTATGCACAAACAGTCCCGCTGAGATCTTATTATGAACTCGAGTGATGTAGCTGAGGTTGAGGAACTGTCAGAGCTATCCAACAACTTAATCAAGTGACATTATTACGGGAGAAGATTTGCACTTAGCGATTTACAAATATTTTAGACATCGTTAGGCAGACTGGCTGCCTGCACTGCGGTGTTTGTTACTGGCTCTTTAGCCGACGTGCCCTTGGCAGAGAGGTGCCCAGGCAGGGTTAGAAAATAAATAAAAAGCTTTCCATGTAGTTTTAGTGAAATATACAGGATGTCTGAAAAGTCAGGAACCATTGGGAATATCTTGAGCAAAATATGTCGATCTGAATATGTTGAGCGAAATCTGAAAAAACATGATACAGCAGCTGGAAAGAAACCGCGTAGAGTGTAAGGTTGAACATATAGAGCATATATCTTGTAAATAATAAGGAATATGTAGAAAAACGTATATGTAGTTTTATTGTCATTGGTTCACTTTTCCATAATCCTATGTATTTATGTTTTCTTAAAGTAGACATATCAAAGTATATATATATATATATATATATATATATATATATATATA
>CM074920.1:3218392-3235785 GCA_037576815.1 Pangasius larnaudii | reverse complement strand
AAAAAAAACAATGAGCATAAGCTCGAACACGGCAGTTCTTGGCACACTTCAGGAAAAATGGCATAAAATTAAGCACATTAAGCACATTTTTTTGCATTTCCTTTAACAAAAAAAGCTGTTTTTTTTAAACAATAGTAAACTGAATAACATAACATTGTTGACATCCGTAAGAAATATTTAAAACAGGCATAAATTGACATTTAACGACATTGTCGTTGCTCACATTATTTTGTCATCCATAACCATGACTGAAGAGCTGAAAACAGTTATATGGCTGCTGTCCTGCACAGTTAGAAATACAAATTTATAATTAATTGATTTTATTTATGGCTTTTTATAAGGTTTATCATAAAAAAAAGTCTGTAACACTGGGAAATTACTTGTAGCCCGTAGTCCAGGGACTCTTGTAAATGTTGATGCAGTCATTCATTCTGATAAGTTTAATATGGATATTTCATTCCAAAATCTGACTGCCTCTACCAGGAAGTTAAGACTTGGCCATACGTAGATGTTTAAACAAGACTCGATAAATACAAAAATAAAAATAACAATACAGTAATAAATGCAATACTGTTTATTGTGCCCATGTGTTTTGCCTCAAAATATCATTAACTTTATGTGTAGTTAATTATATATATATATATATATATATATATATATATATATATATATATATATATATATATATATAAAATTAACTACATACAAAATTAATATTTTGAGAAAAAAACAGATCTAATTATTCCAACAATTCTAATTAGTATTTTATTGTGTTTCTGTTAAGCTTTTCTTATGAGCAAAACTCTCACCTGAAAGCAGGTTTAAAGACAACATCACTGAAATAATTTATGGAAAATATATGGCCGACTTTCGGCCCTGGTGTCCTTTTGCCATTCCCCATTGGCGTCTAATCAGACATACGCCTTGGCTCTTTCTGCTTCAGGGAAATGTGACCTTTTCATGCTCAGAGCCGCAGCTGGTGGCCGTTACCTTCCTGAGCTCGAGCAGCAGCTTCCTGTCCTTTCCAGCTCCTGCGCTCTCTCCAGATGGGCTCTCGGTCCGCCTGCAGTTCCGAACCTGGAATCCCGACGGCCTGCTGCTGTCCAGTCGACTGGCGTCGGACCCGGAACAGCATTACCTGTTACTGCGCATCAGCAGCGGCCGCCTCCGCCTCACGCACCACACCTCGGACCTTAAAACACTGGAAGTGTCCATTGGTACGCAAATCACTTCAATACTATCACAATGCTTTCATCAGTCTGTTACATCTTTTTATTTTCACATCTGGCATTTATAGGGTTGTTTTCTTTTGGGAATCAGAATGAGTGGATTTTTTTTTTCCGACCAAGATGCTGTGTATACGCATCTCATTTCCTCTAGTGACCATTAAACATGGACTTGTGAAAATCTCATTTATATTTCAGAGAATATAAATATCCAGTTTGCCCTGAAAGGAACAATGAATATATATTTTACTGAGAGTCTCTTATTTACACTCTCCTGTTTGCTCACACATCTTGCCCAAGCAACGTTCCCAAACAGCACTGGAAAAAGACTTTTAGTGTCGACTTCCATAAACATTAATTATACAGCGAATAATTGACTGGTGTGGATATAACGGGTATTTTATGAACAGCTTATAATTTGTATTACTGTGGAATAATATTCATTGCTGAGCAGTAAACAGGACAGAAGAGTTAGAAAATGCCTTCTTGTTTCACAAAAGACTTTTTTCCCCCCTTTAAGGCAGAATAAAGAGCCTCAAATTACACGAAACAAGATCAGATTTAGCACTTGCTGGTTTTGCTTATTAGAATAATGCAAATTGCCCGTCACTTTGGTTGACATTGGCTTTGTGGAGGCTGAACACGTTCAAACGTGGGGGGATTTTAATATTAAACAATCTACGAACTGACATCGAAACCGTCACTGAGATTAAACAGCGCCGGTGCTCCTCTTAACCTCACATGCCCTAGCTCTGAGGCAGCCTAATTGAAAAAACCTCTCGGCCTTGCCAATCATACTTGCACAAGGATCAGAAGTATAAATACCCTTTTTTTTTTAATTTCAGAACTGCTTCTCAAACACTACCGAAATCTCTGCAAGTGCCATCACGGCTGTACTTTATTGCCATGCGAAAGGGGCGAATATCACGTGCCTTGTGGCTTATCAGTCAGTTCACAAAGCTAGGCAGCATCCCGCTTTTTTTTTTTTTTTTTTTTTTTGTCTGCCTCTTCCTAAGACGAATGTGCAAAATATACGGTCATGGCAGCCTAGCCAAACAGGATTAGCCTGTCGCACACACTCATACAGACAGACAGACAGACAGACAGCTGCATATTTCAACCCAGTGGTGAAGCACAGAGCTTTCATAAAAAATTTAAATAAATAAATAAATAAATAAATAAATAAATAAAACTCTCCATCTGTTGCCTTTTCCGGGGCTCATCAGCTTTTCCAGTTACAGGGTTTTTTTTTTTTTTTGCGGCGTCATAGGAATTTTGACCAAAAAAGCAGAGCTCTGTAATTATGGTCAACAGGAAATGGCGGTATGGTGAGCATGATCTAGGTAAAGCCCCAAACGAGTGATCAGATTCGAGCGCTAAGCAGATGGCTGGCACAGGGGGGACCATCGACACACAGCGGCCACACACAGCTTGTGCTCCCTTCATGTGTAATGGCTGGACTTAATTAAATCAAATTGTGCACAGTTTTTTTTAAGGGTGGTGCTGGGGGTGGGGGTGGGGGGTGGGGGGGCTGTATGTTGTTGGCTGGCAGTTAGCTCTCCTTTAAAACCACTGGGTGATGAGGTTTTTTTTTAAATTGTATTAGTCTGATCTGATACACTTTAGACTTATATTTATTTGCTTATGCATATTTGGACACGTGATGAGTCAGTAAGGCATGTAACAAGTACATCCTCTTTGCAGGGCAAAGGGTGAATGATGGTCTCTGGCACTCGGTGAGTCTCAGCACCAGAGGTCTGCAGATCATCATGACGCTGGATAACGAGCCAGCTTCCACCATTCAGCTAGAGGACTACCTGGAGCCAAGGGACAGCTACTACTTTGGGGGTAAGAGAGAACTCCTGACTCAAAAACAACCTGGTTCTTTTTTTTTTTTTTTTTGGATTGGGTTTATATAACTGATAGAATAAAAACGATCTTGGTAATGGACTCGGCAGTATGTAGTCCTGACTAGCTGTCATTTATTCATAGCTTTCCACATTTTAAATGCTCCTTTAAGGTCTATACAGCACGTCACGGAAGAATTCTCAGCTCTGAATAAAATATTTTCAATCAATATGTAAGAACTGAGTAAAACGCATTGGTTTTTGATGAATGTTTTTTGACTGTGGGGCCTTTGCTTAGGCTATTTGGTGCGTTATTGTTTTGTCAATGCACAATTATATTCACATTTTACATTCCTTTCTTGATAATTGAAGAAGAACTGTGACAGAGCACAAACCAATTACTTTACTATAAGGTCCGCAGTTAAGCAAAGATGTAATGTATAATTGAAGCTTTCATAAGGGTGAGTTAATACATGCACATCAGGAAATAACAGTTAAGCAACAGCAAAGTAATATTTAGGTTTTAACATCTTATTGACTCATTATATTAATTAAAATCATCACTTATTACAGTATCAATAAAGATCATTTACATCATGAATGATGTGTAACCTATATATATATATATTATTATTATTAAATCTCAGCTGTGGTATGGGATATAAATTCAAAACTACTTTTGTTAGCATGTGCTGTAATCTTTACCGTGTAAATGATCTTTATTAATACTTCATCATGATATAAATTAACAGAGTGAGTCAACAACATGTGGATACTTAGCTATTAGCATTATTATATGACTGAGGTGGCAGTTAGCAGATACAGGGATACAGAACAACCACAATTCTGCAGTGTGCGACACTAAAACTGCAGCAGAGACACAGCGCTAAAGCAATACAGCGGGGGCATTAAATATCACAGCTGCACTGTTCTCTGAAAACTACAGAAATCTAGGGAAGAATACAGAGAAAGGTCACTGGAGCCATAAAGCATTTGATAGTAAGCGCCACAAGACATCATCATCATCGCTAACCCTTTTCAAGAGGTAGGGAATATTTTTAGGTGTAAATCAGATAAGTTTGTAATGCTGTATTTTTTTTTTTTTCTTCCCTAGAGACTGTCCCATGAAACATCGTTCTTATCAAATATCAAATGTTGTCTAAAATGCCTTGCACTGAGTGACGCTTTACTCTGGGGTGTAGATTTTGAAAAGGCACGTCCCGGAAAGTAAAGATCAAACTCTGAGACAGTGGTTATGGGAATCTAAGAGTTTAAGAGTTTAAATGAGAAACAAACAAAGCATCTAAATGTCTGTTTTTGCAAGGATAAAACACTGATCATTTCATCTTATCATTTCTGGAAGGAAATGATAGGAAATAATAGGAATTTTGGGTATCACTATAGTTCCAGTCCCATCCAGGGTGCTGTCCTGCTTCATTTCCAGTTTATATATAAAGTGTTTATAAACTAGTAGTGTGTAGTTTGCTAATTGTAGGTTAATGGATTATGATTAATGAATATCGTATCAAATGAATCTTGTATCAATGCTTCTAGTGAAAAAAAACTAGTGAAAGTGCTTGTATTTTGCATTAGTTTATAATTTAATACAACAATTTTCGTTACAAATTTTATTGCTGACAACAACTTTGGTGAAAAGTGCAATATTTGAAATATTTAAATGAATTTCAGAGTTTCTTAGTATTTGGTACGTCCCGTTTTGCTTTATCGACAGTGTGCACTCGAGCTGGCGTGGACTCCACAAGATTGTCCAAAAACCTTACGATCCATTTTAGATCAAATCCATCAGCGTGTCGTCTGATCACATGCGTCAGTAGAAGAGATTAGACATGAGGAAAATCTGACCTTTTTGTACAAAGCAGTTAACATGGTCGATATCGCACATTTGCTTACATTTAAATAGGGACATAGACATAATGCAGAACCTGGAATATTACATATTTAAGATATTGAACCTTTACGTTCTTTGTATTAAATATTTCAGAATTCTAAAACCTTCCGTTTATCTGTCATTTTAACTCGGATGCACGTCAAGCCCGTCGCTCCTTGACCCACTGCGCAGATTTTTATCTCCACAACTGGTTTACAACTTACCACTTACCTGGCGTTTAAAAAGCACAGCTCTCCCAACTGAGGTGTGATATCACACGCAGCTCCGTGAATCTAACACACAGAGGCATAAGCACAAGTGAAGCAGACAATTCTCTGGGGCCCTGAGTATTAAGTGGGACCCCTGAAGGCTGATCGCTTAAGTCTATGGAAATGTCAGATGTTAAAAAGCTGACACAATAGAACACCATTTATTCAAGCAGTTATTCTAAGCTCATGGTTTTGAGGCATAATTACCTACAGGCCTAGAGCATGAATTAGTGATGGCGCTCTTTAAAAAAAGATGTTGTTATTGCATTATATTGTAATACTGTACTGTCAAATTATATATTATCCGTGTTTATTTAATAAGACATTAGTAAGAGTAACTCATTGCCAAGGAACCGACGTCGAATACTGAAATGTAGAAACGCATCTAAAGGCATCTTCTTAATGGGCAAGATGACGAGAAAAAAAAAAACTGAAGCGCAAGTCGGTCAGAAGGCGTTCTTAAGAATTGAGGAACTCATCATGTTTATTACGCCTTCTATTTTATTTCACGTGCACATTCTCAGTCGTTGCTCATGTCAGGTTATGGATGTGTCATTGAAGCAATCTACAGTATGGGCTAGAAAGAAAACAGCCTCAGCCTCTACATTATACCAGTCATGTATTTTGACTTATGACAATCCATTTTATGTCATTTATGAACAGCAAATGAGATGATGAGGAAGTCTTTAAGCCTTATTTTGATGTATTTTTTTTCTTGAAATAGAGCGAGGGCTTAGCGTTGCTAGTCCGGTTATACCAGCTGGCGCTGCTTGGACCCCTACAGTGAATGACGGATGTGCCACTGTATATATCAGTCAGTGTTTAGCCTTGATGTCCCAGTGATCCAGCCATTCTGAGGGGTGTAACTGCTTGGACATGACAAAACCACAGTATAGGCCATGTTTGGTAGAGCAAACATTTACTATAACCCTCATTAACCCGCTGGCAATCATGTAAAGCATGTCTTTTATGTTAAATAAAGGCAGTGGCTATTTTATTGAGCTGATCAAATGAATCAAAAATGCTTTGGAAAAGACAGAGAAATCCATCCTATAGCCTTCGGTTTTATTTAAAAAATGTTCTGAGAATAGCTGCCTTCGCTTATCTGTGACTTTAAAAACGCTTTGAGAGCCATCGCTGCTTTCTACAGGGGATTATTTCAGGAATGGATTTTCAGGTCAGTTGTAAATGTTGATGCAGGACTTTCTGCTGACAGATACGCAATCTGAGCGAAAAGAAAGCACAAGAAACTTGTGGTGTTCAGGGCATCTGATACTGAGAAAGACATTTGGCATTGACAGTCGATGGATTGATTGATGGGCTGATGTACTGATATTGCTTTACGTAAAACTGACTGCATATGAAGGCTGTAAAGTTATCCGGCTAACCAGGTAATTAAAATGAACACTAGTAAGACGTCAAAGCGACTGGATTTGTTTTATGAGTTTTGTCAGTCCCACTGATGGTGGGAAAATTTCCTGGCATTTATATCTCTATGTGTGATTCACACCTGTGACGTCACGACAGTCTAATTTGGACGTGCGAATTGGTGTGAAACTGCCGTGGGATATGTGTTGAGATGGTGGGTTGTTTCAGCTTGACACAGATGACCTACTTCAGGCCTCTTTCAGACGATCTGTCTTCGTTGTTAAAAAATGTGGACGTGTTGTCCTTGAAAGTGTGTCCTTTGACATCCCTTAGATGTAGGTAGTTTTGACTTGAGGAAATAACTGCACTTTGTGGGGTCATGTGCTTACAGAACGAATGTCTTGTCCCAAGTATGCAGTTTTCTTGAATATATATTAGGCTTCTCTGCTTATGTTTTAGTGTATGGTCTGTTAGAGCGTAGGGCAAGATTTTCGTCTCAGGACCCATCAGTGTGTATACAGATTTATGAAAAAAACAGTTTTTATCCGTCTTTAACAAAAATGATAATACAGTTCACACTAAGGGGGTAATGCAATGCCGCTATCTGTATCTGTTTGGTGATCCAAATATTCATATCTGTATTTATATTCGGATTTAAATCAGAAGTGAGTGTGGTCTACACCAAAAGTGGAATCTACTGTAAAGCTGGGATGCACTGCGCTGCTTTTTTGGGAAGATTTTCATTTTTAATAACTGTGGGGAATGAAAAGGAGGTGCAAGGAACGTTAATATATTTAAAATGATTTAAATGATTATTTCTTGGAGACCGCAGTAAAGATATGCTGCCCTGTGCACAGTGGTGGCAATATATATATATATATATATATATATTTTTTTTTTTTTTTTTTGTTTGTTTGTTTGTTTGTTTGTTTGTTTGTACAGAAATATGGTAGAAATAGGATTTTATTTTGGAGCTCAGCAATTCAAATAGTGTGCCTCCTATTCACAGAATGTTAATGAACATGGTCTTTGTCCTACAAGCAGGGTTGCCAGGGTCATGCCATTGGGAAACAAATTTGCTGGTGGGAAAAAAGCAAGTCCAGTTTCCATAAACACAGGCTATAACAAACTAACGGGAAGTGTAAGTACAGACCATGTATTTACGATGTACAAACCAATTTCTGTTTTAAGATACTGTACATTGCAATGTCCATGTAGGGTAGATGCATGAAAATCAGAAATATGTCAAGACTTTTCCGCGTAGTTGTAGTTGGGGTGGGAAGTTGGCTGAGACCTGGCAACCTGCCTGCCAGCTTCATACTCAGGTCTTTGAGGTCTGCCTGAAACGAGAAACCTTATTTTTCAAAAATATATATTTTTCCCGTCCATACAAAAAAAAAAAAAAAAAAACGGTGAAAATGGAGTTTTCTCCATCTTGGAGGGCGTAGACGGAGAGCCGAAAGAAACAGGAAAAAGGTATGTTTTCAGAAATATCCGTATACATGTGGACAGGGCCTTAGAGTGTTGTTGAGTTTGAAATGTACCAAAAAAAAAATATCAATGGTTGTTAAAAAAATCCTCCTATGTTTCTAGGATACTCCAGCCAAATAGGTCATAATGATCTTGTCATGTCTGCTCCATTTCCTCCTTCTGCCCATCAGCCTGGTATTCCTCCCGGACGTTGTTACTGTTTTGGCAATAGCCTTATCTGGGAGGCCACACAACTGCATTGAGCGGGGTGTTTCTCAAACCAGCAACAAACCAATCGAACCAGATGCAAATTACGCCAGTTGAATATTTTTGGAAGTGAAGAAGTGAAAAACCACCTAATTGCCTGAAGCTAAGAGACCCGCAATCATGAAGCCGAAACAGAAAACCATCCAACTGCTCTTTTTACTCCACTCCCAAATGCTTTACTGTAATTACTGCTGAAATGCACACATGATTTTTGACAGAATTGCCATTTTCTCTCTCTCTCTCTCTCTCTCTCTCTCTTACACATTCTCTCAGGTTGCCCGGTGTCTCAAAATGGCTCTGGCTGTATGAACACTGTAATGGCCTTCCAGGGGTGCATGCGCCTCATCCTCATCAACAACCAACCTGTGGACTTCATGCACATCCAGCAAGGGATTGTGGGAAGCTGGAATCAAATAGAGTTCGACATCTGTGGTATTCAGGACAGGTATACAGTTACGAGGGTTTTACCCCTTCCCTCTTTTTTTCTTTTTTTAAACACTTTTATATCTGCTGTGTCGTATTACCCAATCATGGAGAAAAAAAATCATATAAAATGCGAAGGCTCATGTCAAAACGATCCTTTTTCTTTTTTTTTTAAATAGGTTGAAAACTTTTTGAATTTGAAGATCAGGGTAAATTTAACTTATTTTGTCTTCTGGGAAACATGTAACTATCTTCTGTAGCCTCTGAAGGGCAGTACTAAATGAAACAAATATGATATTTAGGCAAAATAAGAAAAATGTACAACATCTCCGTTTGTTCAAAAGTCCCCCTGGCCCCCCCCATCTTATTCTGGTAAAATGATCCATCTTATTCTGGTAAAATAATTAACATTTTGCAGATTCTGAAAGGGGGATGTAAACTTTTGACCTCAACTGTATGTTTAAAAGTTTATATAGGTTTCTATATAAATTACTAATTTTTAATAAAGGTAAAAACAACAACAGCTGTAAAGGCTGGTGAAGAAAAAAAAGAATGCAAACCTTTATAGAACTGTTAGAACCTAATTTATCACCAATAACCTCCACCAAATGTTTTCGACAGCTGCTGATCAGACTTGCGGACCACTCAGGAGGAATTGTAGATCATTCCTCTGTATGTATAGCTGGGATTTCCTGCATGAACAGCTCCCTTCAGGTCATGACCCAGCATCTCAGTAGGGTTAAGCTAGCGGTCTTCAGTCTTATCCGCAAGGGCTGATATGGCTGCAGGTTTTCATTCCAGACAAACAAGAGTCACACCTGAGTCCACCTGCTTAATGAGTCTATCTTGATCTTAAATTGACTATTAGGGTTTGTTCCTATTTGGTTGGAATGAAAGCCTGCAGCCGCACCAGCTATGAGTGGATAAAATGGAAGTGGTCTGCTTCTGGTAGTACCTTGCCATTCTCCGTAAAAAACATTCTGGATGAATTATTGTTTCCTCAATAATCACAAGCAAAGTAACCCCATATCATGATGCTGCCTCCACCATGCTTTACATGTGGGAAGTTTTGGTGTTGCTGCAGTTCTTTTTTTTTTCTACACACATAGCTAGTTTCTCTTTTATCTCATTCATCCGCAGAAAATCCTTGGAGTCCTCGAAATGTTGCTGAACATCCAGATAGTCTTGTACAAACTTGAAATATGATGCAGTGTTATTTTTTTTGTTGGTTTTGTTTTGTTTTTTTTCTCCAAAAGAACAATGGTTTCCTTCATAGAACACCATACCATTGGGTTTGTTTTCACCATTTTTGGCATTGCTCGCTGTGCTGGTGGTGTGATCCTTACAGGGCAATCACTTCTGTAGGGAGAAAAGCAACAGTAGGTCCTCTGAAATGTGTCTTGATCAGGCGATCATGGTTCACATTAACACATCTTCCTTTAGAAGAGCAGACAGTATCAGTAATCAAACTGTGTGTTTTTTTATGGTAAGGCAACTCTACCAATCTCATCTTATTAGTTAGAGCACCTGGCTCTAATTAGAACGTGAAGAAGCTGTTAGACCAGAGGTATACTTAAAAAGAAACCTAGACTGTAAATTTTAAAATATGCCGTCATCCATTCTGAAGTGACGAACCCCACTCATACCCGCACTTTATAAAATGAATTGATAAAATGATGTTAGAGATGCTCTACGCTCTCCGACGTGCAACGAGAGCCGCTAAACTCCAGTACAGGGAGGGGGTGGAGTCTCATTTCCAGCTCAATGACTTCTGACACATGTGGCAGGGACTGAGGACTATCAGTGCCTTCGGAGGCAAATCCACCGCTGCGATGAGAGCTGACTCTTCTCTGGCCAACAAGCTGAATACATTCTATGTGCGTTTCAAGGCTAACCGTGCTAGCACTTGCCTGTCGACTAGTGCTACAGAAGGAAGCAGCTCTGTTAGCAATGAGCAAGCGATCACGACGAGGTTCGGAGGGCTCTGAAGCATGTGAACATCAGGAAAGCAGCAAACTGATGCCTGATGGCATTGTACTGGCCATGTACTGAGATCCTGCACTGATTAGCTATCTGGTTTGTTCACTTACATCTTCAATGAGTCCTGAGCTAACTGTGTGGTCCCCACCTGCTTTAAAAAAATCTGTAGTTATTCCTGTGCCAAAGAGCAATAAGCCTTCTTGCCTAAATGACTATTGTCCTGTAGTATTAACGTCACTTGTCATGAAGGTTTTTGAGAGGCTTATCAAAAACTCCATCTGCTCCTCCATCCCTGACACCATCGACCCACTCTAGTTCGCCTACTGCCCCAATAGGTCTACCGAGGGCACAGTCTCTCCCGTCCTACACATCACCCTCACCCACACTGACAGCAACAAAGAGAACTATGTGAGGCTGCTGTTTATAGACTATAGCTAAGCCTTCCATACCATAGTCCCACACAGGCTGGTCTCCATGCTCAGGAACCTCAGACTTAATGCCCCCTTCTGTGACTGGGTCCTGGACTTTCTCATAGGTAGAACCCAGGTAGTGAGAGCGGGCCAGTTTACCTCCAACACCATCAGCCTGAGCACCGGAGCCCCACAAGGCTGTGTCCTGAGCCCCCTGCTCTACTGTGTCTACACAGATGACTGTGTGTCCTCTCTCAGCTCCACACAGTGGTTATGGGCCTCATCTCCAGCAACGATGAGGCAGCCTACCTTGACAAAGTGGAGAAACTCGTAGCTTGGTGCCAGGCTAACAGTCTCTCTCTGAAAGTCAGTAAAACCAAGGAGCTGGACTTCAGGAAGAGGCAACAGTGGAACTACACCCCTACACCACGAGATCGGTGGGACCCCTGTTGAGAGAGTGAGCAGCTTCAGGTACCTTGGCTTATACATCTCTGAAGATGTATGTGAAGGTGAACAAAGCCAGACAATGGTTTTACCATCTGAGACTGCTGAGGAAATAGAAAGTTTACTAACTCAGTGCACGATAACTGCTCAACCCTGGACCACAAAGCTCTGCAGAGAGTGGTGCACTTAGCTGAGTGCATCTCCAGGTCTGCTCTCCCCTCGCTGCACGACATCTACACCAGGCAATGCAGTACAAGAGCTGCTAAAATCATCAGGGACTAGACCCACCGTGGTAAACGTCTGTTTAGCCTGCTGCAATCAGGCAGGCGCTTCCGTAGTCTGAAGGCTAAAACTGAGAGGCTCAGGAGGAGCTTCTTCCCTCAGGCTATCAGACTCCTCAACACGGGCATATCTACCATACAGGCCAGGTTTCCATTTCACTGCAAGTTATATACTGCATGTAATTGTGTATGCGACAAATAAAATCTTGAATCTCGAATGTTCAAGTCATCAGATAATAGGTCTTTAATATCATAGTTAATGTTTTGGGTTTAAGAAGACTACAAAACAGGGTAAGAATATTCCAGCTGTGCTGTACAGGTGTTTTCCAAACTGATGGATCAATGTGTTTGATTTTATATTTCAAAAAGTAGTCATTATGAACTGAATAGCTTCAGTTCTGATTGCCTGAGCAGCGATCAAAGCCATTGTAAAATCCTGAATATACACACACCTTTGCATCACAATAATTGAAGTCTGTATTAATGTGCCATGATTTTACTGATACATCAGTAAAACCGTTACACTTGTGTTGCTTAGCAACCAAACCTTACTGTTACCAGACTACATTACAATTGTTTATTGTGAATTTTAGTTTGCATATTTGTGTCACGTCATGTCTAAGCCCACCATTTCCTGTTTTCATATTTCATATATCATAAATATCATAGTGAAATAGGCTCCACTAGATGTTATATGTGTCTGGCGTTATAAGCAGTTGACAGCATCTGGAGGCAGTGGAGACGCAGTTTGTGGACACTTCCTGTTGCTGGAAAACAGGTTGTGGCTTATTGCTATTGTTCCATGTTTGTCCTTTCATGAGAAACATCATTTTGTTCTTGGTACACAGTACAGCACAGAAAACTCGTTTGTTGCTCAGGACTCCAGCAGCGGCAGCAGAACAGGGCTAACTATTAGAGGCCTATTTATAAACAGGATGACGTTCATTTTGTTTTGCCACTCAGGTTAGTGGCTCTGCTAACAAGCTCAGTGCTACGTCCTCTGGTGTCTCTCATTACCGGTTTCTGGAGTCAGGGGGCCTCAATCAACCTGCTGCTGCATGACAGTGTGTATGACAGCAGTCTACAGGTCCTGGATAAAAGAAACAAATGAGCGAGAACATGAATTTACTTTTTTTTTTTTTTTTTACTTTTAATTAACTGTTTTTTCTGAGCTTTTGGAAATGCAGTGGGAAAGTTGGCCAAAAGTCTTTTACATTTATGTGGCTGCATTGTACTTAAGCAATATCACACAGCTATGATATTCACTACAACCACATTCTTGCTCATGTGATATTGCCAAAGAATACTATTTTCCATATAAATGCAAGCCGAACAAATGCAAAAAATGCAAAATTAATATCGAGTTACTGACCTTTGGGGCACAATATGGATAAATAATTTGTTAATTTGTGCTCTGGAAAATGGAAATAGATCCCGAGGAAGCCACATGATGGGCTAACATTGATTTGTACACAGCCGTTAAAAGGTGCATCCGATAAAATTGACTTCTCTTCTTCTTTTTCATCTTCATCTGACGAGCTTTTAATGTTTTAACTCCTCAAGAAGTTACACTCATAAAAAGCGCGTAGTTTGCCGCGTCCGCTGATGATGTCACTAACTCTTGCTGTAGTAACCGTTTCAGTGGGACTGCTGCTAGAAGTGGAATTTTATGTGATGAACCCGGACGAGCGGAGTGATACGCTCCCGGTGCGGTTATAATAAATACGAGCACTCTTGGAATGCCGCGTGACCAATCAAATTAGTGGACCATAACTAACTGTTGTACATCAGTATTAACAATTCTTGGTAGATTTGCCGTAACTGTGTCGATTTCTACAATGTTATGTCATGAATGTTTGTGTTGGCTCTGTTCTAGCCCATGGGAATAGACATGATGTTCATAATGATAGCAATGAAACTAAGAGCTACATGCTATTTTACACAATTCGTACCAGGAAATGGTTTGAACAGATGGTTATCGTAATCAAATATGCAGTCAATTTTAAAGAAGTGTGCTTTCTAGTCGTATATTAACATGCAAACTGTATACCGGAACAACAACAACCAAAAAAAAACAAAACAAAAAGAACGTACAGTTAGTTTCACCATCTGTTACATGAAATCTCATCTCAAAATCTCTTATGTTATGTAAATTGTTACGGAAGCCACGCTTACTATACTCGCTAACTATCCTTAGGAAGAAGCGCATGAGTCATTGTCCTTCACTACCCTCATTTGACATCCAAATCTCCGCAAGACGGCGGCTAAATCGGATTACCATATTCCCCGAGAAATCTCCTGCCGCCTTCCCTGATGCATTGATATTTCGAGGCAGAGACATGCCCTGCCGGCTCGTCCGTGGAGAGTGGTTTTTATTAATAGTGAACTTGTGTGAACATGATGAGACCCCTCCATCAACGGCGCTTCTAAATCATTCATGACCAGCTGTCACGGTGCACTGGGTGATGGTCTCAGAGCGTTTGGTGCCAACTTGAGAGCTAGCCAGAAGGCAGAAGTGCTGGAAACTGTTAGACAGGGCCGTTTCTCCTCTGGTGCGCTCTTTGTGAGCAGGCTTAGCCTGTGTATCATCTGCCTAAGTGCCAAAATAGCCAAATCCTGCTGCGCTGTGCCCTGTTTTTTTTTTTTTTTTTCTCCAAATGATTTCAAGCAGCGTAGACATTACTGGAAGTCAGACTGTCGAGTTTATTTGAAATGGTTCTTTTACTGAGCAAGACGTTCTTGTGACCACGGTGTGATTTGTTGTCCCCGAGCAGCGCTGCATGTCTGTGCAACTTTGATGTATTCCCAGAATCCTCTTGGCAGGAACTCGAAGGATGAGCCCAGTGTATACAAGGGATAACCCAAGTAGCACATCAGTGCATTGGGAAGCACATGACCTATTGCTTTCCTGGGCAGGCTTTCCCAATATCATCGAGTGCTAGAGATTAGGAAGAAATTTCATTTAAACGATGCAATCTGTAGCAGAAATGGCTTGTTTCTCCCGAATCTTTCCGCTCATTTTTTTTCTCAACACCGAGCTGGATGTATCATCCTAAATCACATACACAAATAGTATGGCAGAACAATACACCACTAGTTTGGGATGTAGCCGGTGTTTCCTTTTTGACCCTCTACAAAATAATTAAAGTGTTAATACTTGAACCATTGTTAAGTTTTAATTAAAATTACTAAAATTTCCTCTATTAACCGGCACATAATTGTACCCCAAATCCAAAAATCTATGGTAAATCTTTATATCCTAGAGCATATGCTAGAAATTCTTACATTAATCTTACGTCTGAGGTCTCGTTATTAAAAAGACAACGCTGCAACCTGATACATTTTAAGCTAACCAAATTTTACCTATGTAAAGGGATTATATAAATTATAGTAAACAGAATAAAATGTGATGGGGCACTGTCAGAGGAAAATAATCAACCCCTGGATTGTGTGATGCCATGTTACCGCCCTGAAGAAAATGCCGAATTCGTTTTTTTTACAGTTTCCTGTACTTCTCCCTTATATCCAGTGTACTCAGAGTACCGTGGGGAAACCACATGATTAATCCTGAAATAGCAAAGCTTACTCATCCTCATGCCCATTATGAGACATTACAGGCAGTTATAGAGAGGAAGTAACATAATTACCTAATTAAATCAGGTAAGAACACGGGCAGGAAATAAGGGAGCCTAAAGCAACAGTTCTGTGTCCTTCTCTGAACCTCCGTCTCATTGCCATAAGGATTTCCCACCACCATTCTTTTTTATTTCCATTCTTTTAGCATTCCCTATTTTTGGGCATCGCTGCAGTTACCTATACCCACAAACTGCCAGTGTACAGTATCAGTTCAAGCCCATGCAGGATCACGATTGTAATTATCTGTGCCTGCTCACTCATTACCAATTGACGACGTTCAGTCAGTTTCAGGTGAAACACATGTTAATTCAGCTCTAGTGTCCAATAAGAAGTCAATGTTTTGTTGACCCACTTGTATGCTGGCATAAAATCCATTGGCCTCGTGTTATAATGGGGCTAGCAGGGCTTGTATTGGAGGCTTGGACAGGGTTTTTTTTTTTTTTTTTTTTTTTTTTTTTTTTTTGGCACTATACGTAGGAGCTGCGTCTGCTACTCTGGAAGACATTTGCTTAACTCGCTCTTAACGTTCCTCCTCTGCTCATTTGGCTCACTGGCTTTTTTAGTCCAATATCTGATGGTGTAATACAGTCTGATCGTACCGGTAGCATGTTTTAGCCAAAAGGCTTCTGGCGAAACACTTACTAATGTACTTTATCAGTTGTTCATCATCTGCTTCGGGTGGTACCCTACCTCCTGTTTCTAAAGTGGGTTTCGTGTTGCTGGCGCTACTGCTTTTAGCCATCCTGAAAATAATGGAAGGTACACTTCACAATTGGATTTCACGCATCTCTGCGAAACGGCGGATTGCTGGATTGAATGTATTTATAGTGCACTTTTAAAAGAAAAAATGCTGTTAATAATGGAAAGTATGCCCAGAAATCCTTTTTCACATGTACTTGTAAAAAGGTGGATCATATGACCAAATTGCTCAAATTTCTAATCAGCTTCAAGACAGACGAGATTTCTGAAGTTCTTCAGGGTTACGCATTACCTGAATGTGCTAAATGTGCTAAATGTAACTTAATTCCTCCAAGTGGACTGTCTGTGATTTTCTGAAGATAAACGTATTTCTATTAGGTTCGTTCTCCCAGGTATACTTTCCTCAGAACGAGCCTGTCTATAACACCATGTTGCATTTCATCCTGGAAATGGCTAGTGCTTTGATTGGCCACAAGATCAACATACCCAGCTCATAACCAAGTCATTCTGGTTATGTTGATTTGCTTTATGTATTTTAAAATACAGTATCAATTGCCTATGCAGACATTTCATTCGTTTGTTCCCTCCATGTCTGTGTAGGATTCCTTTGGGGTCTTTTTGGGTTGTTTTTTTTTTTTTTTGTCTTCTCCAATTTCCCAAAAACTTGGAAGTAGATGGATTGGCTACACTAAATTGCTGCCAGGTGTGAATGATTTTGCGAGTGTGTGTGCATGGATGCCCTGCAATGGACTGGCATTGCTTCCAGGGTGTATTCCCATGTGGTGCACAGTGTTCCCAGGATCCACCGAGACCACAACCAGGATAAAGTGCTCCCTGAAGATGAATGAGTAAATCAATTACAATTCCAAACCCCACAGTACATCCATTTACTACTATGGTATCCCACACCTGCACACCATTTGCTTTTTTTTTTAATTAAAATCCAGCTTTTCAGTATAAACTCTGTATGGGATGCCTTGATTTGTCCTTTCTTATAAGTTTATTTTTCAATTTAGTCTTTTCAGCAGCCTGTTAAAGCCTCCTCATAAAGCCTAAATGTGATGTCAATGACTAAGCATTTTTTTAGTATTAAAAATTTAAGCATTTTAATGTAAAAAAAAAAAAACGATTCTTTGAACAAAATGGCAGACCATCAACTTTGTGTAGAGACTATCATGTCCGCCC
>CM074920.1:3204346-3215004 GCA_037576815.1 Pangasius larnaudii | reverse complement strand
CTCTAAAGGTTCACTGACCATGTTATCACTGATGTGCAACTACTGAATAATTTTATAGCCCACCAAAGACCTTCTTTCCTGCGCCTGACTAGAAATAACACAGCAGTAATTAAACCATCACCTGAAACATTATCTGGCACACAGTTGACTCCCGCTATAGCAGCTAATGGCTTCAGGAACGTGTCGCATTGTACAGCGAGGCCTCATAAAGCAGCGCCCTCACGGGAGTCGATGGCAGAGAGCTGTGCTTCGCGAAATAATATATGCAGCACTAAAAGGCTGGTAATTGTGAAATTTAAGCAGCCAGTGATGAACGAGCTATTAATCAAAATGTCTTGGGGAAGCTCATACATCTAAGTGCTAGCCTTTTTTTTTCTAGCATATGAGAAGATTTATTTTCATATTCAAAATTTCATACAGTCTCCACTGAAATGTCAGCAGGTCAAATGCATTAAATCTCATCTACAGGCTTTCAGAATGCAAATCAATGCATGTCAGATGATTGGGAGGCCAGATCCTGATTGCTTATTTTAATTCCTATATCTGATTGAGTAAATCGAAGTGAAAGAAACTCATCATTGTAACAGCGATTTGACAGACGCAGATTCTTTTCCTAAGAAAGCCTGAGTTATGGATTCACAGACTGCAGTTTTAACAGTTTATATACCAACTACCTTCTCGACGCTCAAATGCTCAGAACCTGTCTCAGAGTGAGACTGTGGCCATAAACAAGTCCTTCAAATGAGGAAAGGAATTTGAATTACTGTCAGTTCTATGCTTTTTTACCCAGTATTTCTCTAACAACCTGAGATGTTAATTTTCACTCAATGAATGTGGATTTGTTTGAGCTTCTTTTTTTTTTTTTTTTTTTTTTTTTTAAATATCCACAATATCAGCAATATCCTTCACTTTTATATATATATATATATATATATATATATATATATATATATATATATATATATATAAAAGAGACGGCTTGCTTCTCTGTCTCGGAGCTTCAGAGTAAGGGCCAGCTGTGATGAAAAAAAATCAAGGAGAAGTCGAGTTAATTGAACGCTTCCATCTTTCAGTATCGCTAAATTGGCTTTTTGAATTCGGAGGCAGTAATACTCAGGCAAACACAGGCGCTGTTTTCTTCCCCGCCATATTTTATTGAAACGCAGATTGAGTTTCGCAGGTAAATACTGCCCAGTTTAGACTTAATGTGGTCCGTATGATAAGCCATCATAACTTCATTACCGTCGCGTATTTTCCTTAGCCTTTTATTTGCCAAATTGTTTGTCTGATGTGCTTTTCTTGCTGTTTTTCTTCTTTTTAGATGTCTCCCTAATTTCTGTGAAAATGGCGGCCGCTGCTCTCAGACGTGGTCCTCTTTCTACTGTGACTGCGCAGGCACAGGATACAGTGGTGCAACGTGCCATAACTGTAGGTACCTCGAGTACCTCTGCAATTGCAAAAGCCAATTTGTTGAGCACTTTCAATCTAAATGAGGCTGGTAAACATGTAAACCATGTCATTCAAAAAGAGCCAGTAAGACAAGACTCTACAAAGGCAGTTTTGCACTACACAATTGTACCAATTTATCTGCGATAACAGGTCTCTGCTGCAGAAGCTCCCTGCTATTTGCTATGTTTTGTTCCCTGTTTGCACTTAATTCATGGCCATGGCAACCTGTCTATTAGAAGAAATTCTCAGGCTGATGTCATGAAACCTAATAGTGTAAAAAGGCACTTGAAGGTCATCCTGGTTTAATTACTGAAAAAGGCATTGCTGAGCTACCGTGTGTATGGATCAGCTCCTGTGTACGTTTCCAGCCAGAAAGCTAGAAAGCAGTGTAGACTTACGCAGACGTCTCTGACCTTCTTGTCCTGTCAGTGACAAAATGATCTGATGTGAATATAAGATTCCACCAACGACTTTGTTCTCAACCTGAAACGTCTTAGGCGCTTTGTTGAATTCTCAAAACCCCATTTTTCCCTTGTTTTGTCTTTTTCCTCAGCTATCTATGAAGCCTCATGCGAGGCCTACAGGCTTGCAGGAAGCACCTCAGGCTACTTCTCTGTTGATCCTGATGGGAGTGGCCCTCTGGGTCCAATTCAGGTCTACTGCAATATGACAGGTGAGATGTTCCCACCATGTTAAAACGTTTGGAGAAAAAAAAGCCTATTGGATCATAGTACATTATGATTTCTGCAATTCATCCTATGTCCTCTTAATACGTAATATTGGATACTGAGAATCTTTATTCCATGGTGCTACTTGGCTTTGATTAGAGATTATCTTGCACCAATGAGAGATTTAATCCTCTTTTTCTACAGCATGAAAAAGTGGATTAATCATTTGAAAATCTTATATGGCTGTATAATACTTATTCTGGTTTCATTTATTATACTCATTTATTATATTGTTCTTGTGTGTGTGTGTGTTTTTTTACTGACCTTGGAGCTACACTGAAAACATATTCATGTATAGGCAAATATTTGACATGATTTTAAATATTGTTTTCATTTTTTTTCTTTTTACTTCAGTGCAAATGTTTGCACCCCCCCCCCCTAATTTCTGGTTGATAAAGGGAAAAAAACGAACCCTGATATTACAATATATCTACCCCAAAATCAAAGATATCACAAATGAAATACTACAGCAACAGAAAAATAGTTTGCAAATAACCAAAAGCATGGAGGCAAACTTTTGGTCTCCAGACCTGGAGTTTAATATCTGAAGATTTCAAGAATCTGTTCAGATGATAGGAAAAGAGATTGGAGGCTGTAGCGAAGGCAAATGATGGGCATACAAGTTATTAAAGATTATTAATATCATGTTTAGAGAAGGAGATGCACATTTTTATAACTGAAATCTTTTATTATTATTATTATTATTATTATTATTATTATTATTGTTATTATTATTATTATTGCACTATAATGAAGGAATATTTGATAAACCAAGCACATTAAATCTCCTGGATTAAACATAAGGGTGTGCATACTTTTGCACTGCTACACACATGCACACAGACACACACACAAACTGCTGCTTATGATGATTAACTGCCGCATGATTTATTAATAATTAATTTATTTTTATTCATTTATTAAAAAAGTCATCACTGATGTGGTGCCACTTTCTGTAAGGAAACAGCTTTTTTTTACGTTTATAGGAGGTCAGAGGATGTTGTGTTTTGCGGGGGAAAATACCTTACTGTGCTGTGTAGTGTATTTACTGAAATGTGCTGCACCATCACTCCCGAACTTTCCCTCCGTTAACCTGGAACTGCAGTAGTGCACACTGATCTTGTCATACCCCATTGTGTTATTTCCTCTCTGAGCCCTGACTAGCATCTTGTTTATTGCCCTGTGGTCCTAGAATGATCAATATTTCATCCCGGTCTACACGTGTATACGGATGGGATGACAATGGAAATTGACTTGCCTTGTCTTCATTTTCCAGAGGACAAAGTATGGACCGTGGTCCATCACAACAGCACTGATCCCGTCAGAGTCCAGGGATCGACACCAGAGAAACCCCACAAAGCTCTCTTTGACTACGCTGCCTCGCCGGATCAGCTCCGAGCCCTCGTGTCGCAGTCGGAATACTGCCAACAGGCACTGACCTATCGGTGCAGGAGATCTCGACTCTTCAACACCTGGGGTGAGTTGGGTTTGTTTGTTCAGCGTAGACTGGCTTCGGTTCAGACTAATGAACCGGTTAACCAGTGAATCCAGCTTCCCTGTGTAACCTTGGTCTTAACTCTATAATCCCTTCTCACAAATTTTAATTCAGGGTTTTATTACTGTTAGTCACGAAGGACTAGTCTATTTGCTTTCGCCAAGCAGAAAATCGCCATGAAGGAATAATTTCCCAGAAGCACCATAGTGTACGGATCATCTTGACTCTGAGAGAGTGTGCCGAAAGTGGTACTCGCTCAACCGTTTTACGTCGATCTTTGTGTTTATGAAGCTTTGGGGAAATACACCTCGGTTGGTCAGCTAATCATAAAACCCCCGATTAGTCGTTACTAAAGCATAGCGTGTGCACTTCTGAGAGTCCCCAGGACCGGAGGAGAGGTGAATTACCCTTTTATTTTTTGTTATTATTGAGCAAATTCCTCAATATAAAGTGCTAATATCGCTGCTACTAAATGGAAAATAGTAGCAAATAAAAATCAGTCCAAATCAGCTAATTCTCACTAGCTAATGACTGGTAGTGTTTTGTAGAAAATGGACCAGGGGATATTGCCGGAGCTAGAAAAGTGGTACCGCAACTGCGGCAACCAGCTCTAAACCCCGTACGGAAAACCATGAGGATATATGCTAATCAAACCCTGTAGAATTGTGACTAGCTGATAGCTGACGGTTATTTCTCCTCAGCCTTTCATCCGTCTTGTCCTTTAAACAAAGTTTGCCCGCACTTCCCCCCCCAGGACTAAAACACGCCTGTTGAAAAACATAATGCATTATGGGAGCAATATGCATACGGTTGTGATTTATTGGGGAAAAAAAAAACAGCAAAAAAAAAAAGTGGCTTCGTTCCTCCGAGGCAGGTATGGTGTCACGGCAGATAATAAGATTGTTATTCTGCTGCCATTAAAGGGAATGTTCTCTTTTTCTTGTCTCCTGGTTCAGCGAGCTTGAAAGAAAACATAATTAGTCACATTGTTCTGTAACACCACATAAACCATCCCTCATTCTCTCTCTCCATTTTTCACTCTCTTACACAATCTCTGCCCGTGTTGTATGATGGTGATTTATTTTATTTATTTTCTTTTTTTTTTTTTTTTAATAACGTCTTCGAGGTACAGAACTTGCACTACACACTGATCTCTAGAGACGATCGGTTCATTTTGTTCTTGTGTTCTGTTGCTTATAACTTAATTTCTATCAGTACAGATGCAACTTACTTCCTGGTTCCGCTGTGTGATGGATTTGTGTATAACAAGTGATCATACACCTAATGAGTAGAACAAGTTAATGGCTGCAGGAGTGGATGAAAAGAGCCATGTTGTCTCTCTTTCTCTCTCTCTCTCTCTCTCTCACACACACACACACACACGCACCTTTAGACAATCCCTTGTTTTCTGATAAAAATGAAAGTGCTGCCATGTACAAAAGCCATTCTGCTCTTTATCTTGAATACTGGGAGATTTTTCCAGCTTGTTTTTAGATGCTGTTACTCGAATGCTTTAAACGTTCTTATTCTTTCTGGCAGGTAAATTTGTTTTTTTTTTCCTAGCAATAGAAAGAATGAGTTGATTGTAATCTTACACCAGGAAATACTGGATACATTTGCCTATGTGCAAGACATTTTCACGTTTTTGCAGCGGTGACCCGCTGAGATCATTGAAGACTGAATTTCTGGTATTTCTTACCTTAAGGGCAGCTTTTCTCCATGCATTTGCTTTAACCCTGGATTATGCTGTTTTGTGTTATGTTGTTTTTAATCGCCCGGATTAAAATTTCTTTGCTATTTATTTATTTATTTATTACAAATGCTACTCCTAAAATGCATAAAATTCCTCACACTGATTTGTAAATTCCCATTAAAGGTGCTTCTGGTAAAATTGGCTCACACCATCTGACCAGCTTTCATATTTTAAGCCAAACGTTATATCCCTGAAAATGATCATATGCCATGCCTGCTGATGATGTCACCAGCTCTGCTGCAGTAACCGCTTCGAGCTAGCTCACTTCCACCCCTACTGAACACTTTTTGTACCCGCATTCCAACGTCGACTACTAAAATAATACTTTGAATATGGAATATCTGGAACCTAGCGCGCGTCTTTTTCGAAAACACTCACAGAATGCTAGCACATGAAAAGCATAGTAGTGTACTTTTCTCCACGTATCAGCGCATCAAAACGACACATCGTCAGACATACTTAGACGTGATAGTAGATCAAAAGTAAATTTGTACATCTCTCGAAAATATTCATCAGTGCGCTTGTTGTAAACTTCATTAAAATGAACTTCATGCCACATAGCTAGCTCGGCAGACCTGACAACAGTGTGTATATGCAGTACGTGTATGCAGGTGTATCTGAGATTACTGGAGGAGAGACAGGAGATTTAAGCAGACGTCTGCCTCTTATTTCCATCTGATCTCTTTGCTGTCTAGGAGAAACTACAGAAATCTCTTTTTAGTTGTTGTTTTTTTTTCTCCTATGGGTGAAGTTAACTACATTTGTTTGCCCGAGTTGATCTTTATTTATTTTTTTATTAACTCCACCAGAAACAATGTCCAAACGAATAAAACTGTTTATCCGTGCTCATTTGGAATTCCGTCTGAAACAAAGCACAAACATCTTGGAGCTCCTTCATTACAGAATATTCATAGAGCCGCGTCCTTCTTTGATTTCTAATCTGGCTTTTATCCCAGACACCCAATAATTACAGCCCTGATGAAATTCCGCTTGACACTAATGAAGCCTAAGTCAAAGATTTATTGGAGCGTGTCACGATTACTGCACTTTATTACATACTTTTGGATATGGAGCCTTAAAAGTATCCCATTATTATAGACATCAATCACTGTTGCCCGGTTACTGCACATCCGCAGCGTGCAAACTTTATCCTCAAAGAAATGAAGACCTTATCATGTTTAAGGTATATTGTGAGCGCTAAACGTGTCAGTGTGTTCTCTACAGACTAACTCAATCTGCATCCCTTTATCATTAAGAAAATATGGTTTAGAGTTATGCAATTTTAAAAAAAAAATATTGAGAGATAACTGTATTTGAGAGTAACTTTTGGTTGTAAAGGATTCACCATTCATCCAGCGTTGTGTAGCTTGTGTGTCAAATGCATAATTCAGTTTAGGCGTTTAAAGAAACGTTAAAAGTCTTCTACAGCAATCATGAGAAGAGAGCAGGGCGTTTTACAGAGATTTAAAAAAAAAAAAAAAAACAGGCTGTGGATGAGTGTTTTAGAGCAGGCACAGGCAGTTGTTGAGGAGGAGACGCGGCGCAAGAGCCAGAACCGAGTCACTTTGATCTCCATCTCAGTCAAAGATGACCTCATTTTAGTAGCTAAGCATTCAAAAACCCTCTGCGTTGAAGGTGATAGGAATGGTGCGAGATTTATGCATTCCAGGACATCTTTAGTGCAAGGAATCGGGGCCTGCACTGTAGTTTCTGTATCGCAGTAATCACCTGAAATGTTTAAATGCTCTAAAGTAGACTGCATCATCAAATCTATCAAAGCACTAGACACTTTTTGTCTTCCCAGATTTCTACTCCATTCCTACTCAGTTTAAATATTATATACGTACATTATTTGCAGGGCTGGTCCACAAACACCTATAAGCCATTTCGTTTTATTATTGGCTTAGCTCAACAATAACAGACGATTCCTCTGACTTGCAAACAGCTCAGTGCCGTTTCTCTAAACTGAGCAACGTTTATATTATTAACCGGAAAAAAAGTGATATTACAGCCAGTGATTATTCTTATTTGCTTAACTACGGCTGAAATTGTTTCATGAAAGCTTATTCTAGCTTCTGAGTGACAAACTAATCCTCCCCGTCATGCTGAATCCATGCACACAGCTGAGAGTCAAACCCCTGCCTCATGATTCATGCTAATGATCCAGATGTTGTAAAGAGCATTTTAGTGGAAGCATTTTAATTAAATTGCACTGCAAGAGCAACAGTATTGCTTACATCTGTCCAAAAAAAAGACTAATCAGCTCTCAACATTCTCCTAAAAGATCTGATTCAAAGAGTCGACTCATTTACCAATGAAACGTCACTATAGTAACCTTTCTGGTCGAAAGTTGAAATCTAAAATTTGAGTTTAAATATAAAATTGTGACAGAATTGGGGCATCAAGAGAAATTGGACTTATCATTGAATGGATGCAAAACGAATTTTATTTATTTTATTTTGCATATTTTGATAAGATAAACAGCAGTAAAAACGTTCTTTACGCATGTTTTATTCCACCGACCGAACCAAACCCAGCCCCCCTTCCCCAGTCAAATCTTCCCAATCATAAAATAAGACAGCTACTAACTGGGAAAGGTGAAAGCTACTAACTGGGAAAGGTGAAAGCTACTAACTGGGAAAGGTGAAAGCTACTAACTGGGAAAGGTGTTCTCAGAGAACACGTCAAGTCAACCAAAGGCATCTTTTCAAACTGCTGCCCACACCACACTCGGAGGAAAATGTTATCTGCCTTCTTCCGCATACGTGAGCTCAGGGATGCGGTAATTGGGTAGTTTCGCTGTGATTGAAATGGGAGAGAGAGTCATGTTCCTTCCCCAACACCTACAGAGCTTGCTTAATTTCACTCTCTTGGAGTCTCGGCCACACATTGCTGGGATTTGAACTTGTGAGCTCTGGACAATAAGGTGAGCACTTTTCTGCTGCACCACTCAGGAGCCAACACATGGTTCAGTTCACTTATTGCAAATGGCCGAGTTGAAAGTAATGATGGACATTAAATGTACAGTAGTTTCAAACAAAATAGCATAAACCTAAAATAGCACTTTAGAGACTATATATATTACAGACTATATTCTGGGTCCCTGGAGGACTGGTGGTTAGGCCAGAGTGCTCTCACTGCTGCAGTCTGGGTTCGATTCCCGGCCAGGGAACCTACCCCAGTGGCCCGGATAAAATTGGGGAGGGTTGTGTCAGGAAGGGCATCCGGTGAAAAAACTGTGCCTAATCAAATACATGGACCAATGATCTGCTGTGGCGACCCCTTCGGGAGCAGCTGAAAGAGGAGCAGCATCGTATTACAGACTATACTCCCTTTCAAAAGTGTAGGAAATGTCAGATGGCTGTTTTCCTAGATGAAAATATTCAAAATAACATCACTGTCTTTCCGTAGTTTGTTGTACAGAAAGACAAATCTGTTTTGGCAAGGGAACTTAAATATCTAAACTTGAGCTTGGGACAGGAAATCAATCCACAGCTGTTCTTCTTCATGTATAAGTGGCTAAGTGAGCTTCACCAACGAAAAGGGAAAGCTGAGTGATCCAAAAAAAAAGGTTGTCACTGAAATTTTACTGCAGATGTGAATAATAAAGTGAAAAGAACCAGCAGGGGGGAAGGAATTACACATTGTTATAATTGCAATTGCAATTACAGTAATCTCCTGAAATGTTTAAATGTTCTAATGCTTGAGTGAGTCAGATCATTTGGCTCAGCTCACTAATAGGAGACAATTCTTTTGGATCCCAAGCAGTTCATTGCCATTTTTTGGAGGGTTAATGTGTGTGTGTGTTCGTGTGTGTGTGTGTGTGTGTGTGTGTGTGTGTGTGTTTGTGTATAGATGGCGCTCCCTTGTCCTGGTGGCTGGAACGTGGTGGTGAGAGAAGGACGTATTGGGGAGGTTTACTGCCTGGTGTTCAGCATTGCGCCTGCAGTCTGGAGGAGAACTGCATCGACATGAACTTCTTCTGCAATTGCGATGCTGACCGAGAGTCATGGTAACCAAGCAAGCAGTGCACGATAACGCGTGTTAATGTTATTGTACCAATACATTTGCTTGTGTGGTTGTTTCACAAACAACTAGACAGGCAACTGGGGCCTCATAAAACATGCCGTCACTGCTTACAGGGAAAACGATACCGGGCTCCTGTCCTATAAGGACGACTTACCAGTGAGCGGAATAGTAATCGGAGATACAAGCCGAGTGAGATCTGAGGCAGTCTTCAGTGTTGGACCCCTGCAATGCTCTGGTGACAGTAGGTGATCTTCTTTCCGCTTTTTAAAAGCGTAAGCCTGTGGATTAGACATCGAATCTTCTGCGCCTAATTAAATCCAGCTGTGAATCAAAGACGCAAATCTTCTGAGAATCCCTATTCTTTCTGTCAGAGTCTCTTTGGAACGCAGCGTCTTTTTACGACGAGGCATCGTACCTGCTCTTCCCTGCCTCTCAAATGGAGCTCTCCTTCGACGTCTCCTTCTACTTCAAGACCGGCTCGCCCTCGGGAGTCTTTGTAGAAAACGTGGGCTCGCGAGACTTCATCAGGGTAGAGCTGAGCTGTGAGTGTCTCATCAGCCTGCCTTTTTAATCCGCTCGTTGCACATTCATCAGCAATGCATAATACACTTAATCAAGCAGCCCTACAGTATAATACCTCTCCAGATGCATACATATCAGTTTGCATGGGGTTTAGCGTGCCTCTCTGTCTATAAGACACCTGATTCAACTTGATAATCAGCCGAGGAAGCGATTCGCGCTGGATAAGGCAGAGAAAACCCGTAACGCACGGTAAACACGGAGTGGAATGATATCAAGATAAACAGGAGCGTTATTTTATCAGCGCTACAAATCCACTAATGCACTTTCAGAGTGTCCTCTAATTTAGACAGCCGTGTTATCAGTTTTGCCAGCACTTAGGTAGAGATCATGCCCAGATCTGCAAATCCATCTACAAAACATTCTCTTCAAGGTGTGGATTTTAGAAAGTCAGTCAGTATGCAGTAAAAGGCAGTGAAAGTATGTGTTAGAAACTCAGATTCGGTGCTGGCGTTTCAGGCCCTAGCTGGAAGGACATCTTTCTCTAAAACGTCTATCTACAGACTCTCTAGTTTACAGTGCAGGGCGTCAACAGTTATCCCTGTCCAGCATGACCTACTTTTCCATATCTGTATTTGGGTTTAAATCCGAAAGAAGACATGTCATTTAAATAAATAAATAAATA
>CM074920.1:3173765-3204246 GCA_037576815.1 Pangasius larnaudii | reverse complement strand
GCATGACCTACTTTTCCATATCTGTATTTGGGTTTAAATCCGAAAGAAGACATGTCATTTAAATAAATAAATAAATATAAACCCTACCAGTCGATCCCTGGGAAACATCAGGAGGGGAAAAAGAAAAAAAAAACAGAGGTAGAAATGCCAGCACTGTCAGCATGGTGTCTGAATTGTGCCTCTGACAGTTCCTCAGCCTCAGCTACATCACACGAGCACGGGAATCGTGCAGCTATTATTTTTGCCCACAGTATTTTCTAATGAAGACGACGGTGTCTTTTGAAGGTTAAGTTTCCCCAAACATAAACCAACTAAGTAGCCTAATGTAAACCCCCATGACTCTGAACAGGCAGTTACTAACAATGAATGAATGAGTGCTCGCGTTCACTCACATTAATGAATGTGGCCTTTTTTTTTTGTCCCACGAGCTTCTCACATGAGTGACTTGTTGCGTCCCACAGGGCTTTAAGCTTTCTTAAAATCAAATAATTCCATCAGATTAAATAACAGTGCACCTCCTACGTAGATCCGTATTTGTATTTGTTTAGTATACATCATTAGTTCTGTATCATCGAAATAATGTATTCAGTTACATCCTGATTACTTCTGCTTACATCCATGGTGTTGGTTGGACTTAACAAGGTGATGTAAAAGTACTGTAGTAGCAATTACTCAGAAATCCATTTTAGTCACACTTCCTGTTTACACTCCCACCTCATGTGCAGACTCGCACCATCTGCGGGGATGTATTTTTATTTATTTTTTTCCCCTGTGTGTTTATTTTCTTTAACACTGTTTATGTTACTAATAATGGAGATAAAGATGACTCTCCACCCATATCCAAGTGCTGAAGCGAATCGGTTATGAGTCCACGTTTTCTCCCTCAGCTCCTTCAGTCGCTACCTTCTCGTTCGACGCCGGATACGGGCCGACTGTGCTGAACGTTAAATCTCCGGTGCCGTTGAACGACCGCCAGTGGCACTGGGTCCGGGCTGAGAGGAATGTAAAGGAGGCGTCGCTGCAGGTGGACCAGCTGCCTCTGCGCTTCCTGGAGCCTCCAGCACACACACACATACGCCTGCAACTCAACAACCAGCTCTTCGTGGGTAAGCCGACTGGAGACCTAAAAATGGCCCAGAGAGGCAGAGAGAGGAGGCGTGTTTTTCAGGAGCTGGATGCTTTTATTGTTCAACGTGAAGCACTGTTATTCATATAACATATTAGTTTTGGGTTTTTGTTTTTTTTTGGCTTGGGCTTAATGTACTTTTGTAAGACATTCCATATAATAATCCATTTCTAAAGCCATCTGAAGCTTAGCAGCTATTATTATTATTATTATTAAAAAATCTGTTATATATTGTTAGAATACATTTGTTAGAATAATACAAGAACATTTAAATCAAGGAGAAAACAGGTCTTAACCCTTCGATCTTCAGACAAAAGGATAAGACTGTGCTAGCTGTTTAGATTCGAGATGGATTTTTCACATGTACAGTACGAGATGGTTTCGAATGATTTGATTTGCATCCCTGCGTCTGTTGTTTTTAACTTCACTCTGAAATATTAGGCCGGATTTCTAATCGTGGTAACCTTAGATAGACGGAAGGAAGCCATACGCAAAGCTTAATACACTACTGATGACCGAACTCCGCATTACTCTTATGAAGAAAAGAGAAGTGCCTGGTGTGATGTGTTTAGTAAAACAATGTGGCTCTCGGTCTTCCGTCTACTGCAAATTGTTTTGCGTTCTCTCTGCTCTCACAGAGCTGGTCGTCATGGAAAAAAAAAAAATATATATAGACAAATTTATCCAGTATTCCTTATTCTAAAATTGCAATAAACCAAATATAAGATCATTAAACCTATTTCTGGATATTGTTACTCATTTAAAGCTTGTAGCTTTCATATTCTATTGGCAGATAGAATAATTTTACATCTTTTTAGA
Source organism: Pangasius larnaudii (assembly GCA_037576815.1). Lineage (NCBI taxonomy): Eukaryota > Metazoa > Chordata > Actinopteri > Siluriformes > Pangasiidae > Pangasius > Pangasius larnaudii. The sequence goes on along the minus strand of CM074920.1, from coordinate 3,202,301 downwards.
ACTAAATGCTTAAAAAGAGTAAAATTATCTGGCAATTATCTGAACAAGATTATTTCAAGCTTGAAATGAGTACTAATGGCTTGGAATAGGTTTAATAATCTTATATTTGGTTTAGAAAATACTGGATAACTGTGACTATATTCAGAGTATTTGCACTCGATAAGATGACGTTCGTTTGCAGTATATGTCTATGAAGTCTACAAAGTCTACAAAGTCTTAAATGATCACCTGCAGTGTTTTTTATATATATATATATATATATATATATATATATATATATATATATATAAAGGCGTCTGTGAGAGTGAATCTGATATACCATGTTGTTTTCTTTGTTGTAGGAGGAACAGCCTCCAGACAGAGAGGCTTTCTGGGATGCATGCGAGCGCTTAATGTAAATGGCGTGACCTTTGACCTGGACGAGCGCGCCAAGGCGACCCCGGGTGTGAGCTCGGGCTGTGCGGGTCACTGCAGCAGCTCTGCGGGGGTCTGTCACAACCGGGGCCGGTGTGTGGAGAAGAGCACCGGCTATGTGTGTGACTGCACACACTCCGCATACGGAGGGCCGTCCTGCAAGGAAGGTATAGCAGCAATATTTATCAAATAGACAAGTAGCTGTGCTCTGAGAAAGGAAGAGGAAAAAAAAAATACATAGGCACAAAGGTATTGTGGTGGGAGCTTATTAGTCTAAGACACATGCACACTTGCCCAATTATTTACTATTTAGTGTCAGTGAGTGGATTCACAGTTCTAAGTGCTTCCTCCTTAATGAACGTTGCAGGAATAATCTGATGAAAAATTCAGAGCTCCACTTTTACAAGATTGTAAACACTAAAATATGGTAATTAACGTAGCCCGTTAATGAGCAACACTTGCCTGTACACTCACCTCTCAGATGTGATGAAACGACGGCGCAACATCACTCCGTCAGGTGTTCGGTGTCATTTACATAAGCAATTTGTGTAATATTTAAAGCTTGGCGCTAGGATATAAATTCCACCATGAACTGCCGAAACGGCTCTCGCAAGGTTTTCCGATGCGATATCAGATTGCTTTGATGCCCCAGAAATGGTGGGAAAGGAAACGCTGCAGAAGTCTGCTGAGTGAGAACTTTCCCCTGTGATGTGTGAAATTCAAAACAAAACCACTTTCCTTTCACATCTTTCAAGTCAATAAAAGCCTGGCCTCCCATCACGACAATGCAATTAGGCGATATTGACTCGTCTTAACCTTGTTACACATCTGGAGTTGATGGTTCTTGTTCCTCGCGGCCGGGCTCGCGTGGGTGGAACAGTCTTGCGCTGCTCTTTAAACAGAGCTTATTTCACTCATTATGAAATGGACATGGAAAATAAAATATTCATAGATACCAGAAGTTGACGCAGATATGGACGGACTAAAATGAAATAGTGAAGAAATTCAAGTGGAAAAAAAAGGCATGCTTATGAAAATGTCCTTTCACCCTGGCCATGCACGACGCTGCCAAGATCTGCATGCAAATCAAGCAGTCGGAGAGCTGATCAAAGCCTGAGACGATAAGGCGAGAAAGCAAAGCTCCTATTCTTTGGCTCGTCTTTGTGCAAGTCCATTACTCATCTTGGTTGCTATTATAATCATGCACACTATTCTGTGCTTGGGAGGAAGCGGGAAGAAAAAAAAAAAAAAAAAAAACTCAAGCCAGCCAAGATATTCTACATAAATATATGCCACTTCTGGTATATCCAGACTTCTGGTATATAACAGACTATGCATGGCGTAATTTCTTGGTAAAATAAAAGGACGGGGCTTCCGTCAGAGAGAATGCAGCTTGAGAGCTTTTCATATAAAATGTTCATCTTGATGTGCACTGAAGAGCTGTCATGTTCCTGTCACTGCAGCCATAAGTAATCCGACGCCCATCCATTTCTGACTGAGAATGTGCTGTACGGTGTGAAATAGTATATGCGATTTAGAACTGACAGTTGTGTAAATAGATCACAGAATGTCAGAAATACCTATCTGAGGAGATCTGTACGGTGACTGAGATTTATAGCACATTCAGACGGCATTACCCCCCCCCCCCCTCCCCATTTTGTTGCATTACAGATTCACTTTACAGGGGTTAAGTTCATCCTTCTCATCAATCTTAAAAAAAAAAAAAAACTCCATCATGTAAAAGCATAAGCATCTCATTCATACAAGTATTCAAACCCTTTACTCAGTACTTTGTTTAAACATAAGGTATCCGGACTTCTGGCACATCTGGATTTGTGGATCTTCTCTCATGTCTCTTTGGAGAACCTTTCAAGCTTGATCAGCTTGAATGAGGGGGCGTCGAAGGGCTGCTATTTTCAGGTCTCTCTAGAGATATTCAATCAGGTTCGGATCTGTGCCAGCCCTGCCTTGTCTTGTGTTTCAGATCATTGTGATGTTAGAAGGTGAACCTTCGCCCCAGTCTGAGGTCCTGAGGGCTCTTGAGCAGGTTTTCCTCAAGGATGCCTCTCTGTCCTTTGATCCATTGATCTTTCTTCCCCTTTTTTTTCCAATTCTGACATGCCTTCTAGTCCTGCTACTAAAAAATCACTGGTGCTTGGTTTTCCCCAGTTGTAATGCTTGATATTCAGTCCACTGTGGCCATATCATCTTGTTTCTCATGACCTTTAGGTGCTTTTTGGCAAATGCCAAGTGAGATATTAGTGTGGCTTTTACTCAGAAGTGGCTTCTCTGTGGTCAGTCTGACACAAAAAAAAAAAAAAAAAAAAAAAACTTAGTGGAGCGATGATGAGATGTCCTTCTGGCAGGTTCTTCCATCTTTGGAACCGTCGGATTTCAGTCAGAGCGACTTTTGAGTTCTTGCTCACTTCCGTAAAGCCGTTCTCAGCCCTTTGACTGAGCTCCAGTTCTAGGAGGGGTTTAAACGTCTTTCATAAAAAAAAAATAAAAAAAAAAAGATGGAAGCCATGTTGTTTTGTCAGAGCTTAAATGCTGCAGAAATGTTTTGCTGCCTTTCCGCAGATGTGCGTCTTAACACGGCCCTGTCTCTGAGGTCTATGCTCAATGGCTAGTTTTTTTTTTTTGTTTTGTTTTTTTCCAATCCAAGTTTTGACGATGATAAATGAAAACAGGATGCACCTGAGTGCCCCTCAATTTCAAGTGTCAGAGTAAAGGTTTTGAATACTTGTGTAAATGAGATATTTCAGTTTTATCTCTCCTGCAGCCCACGCTTATTTGCGTTCTCTCCCTGCTCCTCTAGCTAGTCTTTGCTTTAGAAGTAACAGTAATTGCCACTAAATGTCCAGGTCTGACAGCAAAATAAACGAAAGTGGTCCACAAATTTCACCGAGGCAAAATTATCGCTCCTCCGATATGGTTTTCCATTTTAATACAAATGTATCTGCTTTTTCTCTTTCCTGCCAGAGGTGTCCGTGTCCTTCGAGAGGGGTTCCTCAGTGACGTACACGTTCCAAGAGCCTTTCTCCGTCATACAGAACAGGACGGCCCAGGTTTCCTCCTCGTCCTCCGCATACAGCAAGTCCAGAGACAACCTGGCGCTTAGCTTCCTCACCACGCAGAGTCCTGCTATGCTCCTCACCGTCAACACCTTCACCCAGCAGTACGTAGCGGTTATCCTCGCTCGCAATGGTAAGAGGAAAAAAAAAAATTGGACTCCAAAAGTGTAGACTCAGTAGTACAATGGTAGCTGGGAAAGACATTTTTCAATTCAATTTAGCACTGGCTCTGTCACACAATAACTGTGAACGGTTGTGAGACAGTGGCAATGAGAGATAACATGTCATCGTCTGTAGCACGTTCACCTCAGAGTTTAAAACAATTAGCCCGTGAAAGATTTATAACTCTCATATTGATATTGTCTTTTGCTAATTAGACGGGTGCCATGAGGCCATCGACTTCTAGAGTCTGCTCTATAATCATGAGCTATTCAAAATGTCAGCTCAAGCAGCCTTGCGGTTAAAACAGTCTCTTTGCAAACGAGCGCAGCCTCAAAGCCGAAACCATTACATGCGATTTATGTTGCGTTCAAGTGCCCCGCTGAAGCTCAAATTTCCCATTTGCCTAAACGCCACGACAAGGTGACTGTTGATTTGCTTTGCTAGGGGACACCATTTCGGAGCCTTTTCCTGGCATGAACTCTCCCTGCTGTTGCTGACATCCGTGGCGCAGGGCCGTGATGTGTCTTGAAACATTGCTAACTTCTAAAAGACAAGGGCAAACACTTTTTAAGCTATATTTTGGGGAGGGCGCTGAGACCCAGCCGGTTTATCCATTTTTTATTTTTTTTTCTCAGCGTTATATTCCTTGTGTTGCACAACAAATGCACCATTAGTCTCCGTGATACGAAAAAGAGATGAGAGATTGAGAGATAAAATCAGTAAGCCTGAAGCTAATAGCCTGAATCGTTGTATGAGGTTTGATGGATGCGGATTTAAATTTTTCCGAGAGAAGCACGAGGTTGAGAAAATGCAGTCAAAGGCAGAAAGATGGAATGAAGGAAGCATGCGCTCAAAACAAGTGTCTCCAAGTCAACAGAGCCTTAGGTTTTTGAATTTTAGTGCTAAATCAAAAAAGCCAGTCATATATTAAATGTACAAAAAGCAAGGCAGGGGAGAGGAACAGAAAGTAAGAACTGGCAAAACCAGCCACTGCTTTATTTAGACTGACACTGATGCCATATCGTGCCATAATAAAGGTACATTTTTAAAAAACACCCACTGCTCTGTAGACTTTCCCCACATTCAATCTTAAGCTTATTCAGTTCATCTGAATCTTCCATACTGCTCATATGTGCACTTCGAGCAGCAGGGGTGCCAGACTGAAACAGCGGAGCGAAGAAAAAGTTCACTCTCACACACTTCCAGGAAGTTTGTTTGAAGCCAGAAGCCTGAAGATATTAAGATATTAAAATATTAAAGTTCTATGACTGCAGTGTAGTGGGAATGATTTCAGCAAATTCTGAAGCTCAACAGCAATAGCTGTATCATCTAAAGTTCAAAACTCTCAGGAGAAAACTCCCAGAGTAAGTAAGTAAGAAGTTGGTTTTATCAGCATAACTGACTGTCGTATCAAAGCTGAATGGCTGATTACAGGTATCTCGTCACTTCCCTCTCAGATTGTGCTTAAATTTAGAAGACCTGTGCTTGCCTCCCACCTATAACGTGTGTTACCAAGAATGCTGCCACCAGTAAAAAGTTTAACTTTTATAAAAAGTGCTGAGTCACATAATGTGATTTTTTAAAAATGTATTTATTTATTTATTTTTTTACCTCCTGACCAATCAGGTCACAGCTCACGGAGCAAGCGAGAAAACAACACGGAGGACAAACCGCCAGTGAAAGATTAGTTGTATTAGTGAGCAAATATACGCAGATTTATGTTATATGGTGAATTGAAAATATTTTGTTGCTGTAACTGTAAAAAAAAAATATAACTAAAAATAACAAGTTGGCTATTTTTTGAGATATTCGCCTATACACAATGTGACGGTTCGGCTTTAACTGTGGCGGCTTACAGGGAAGTTGCACAAGCAGCACCTCATTTTTTTCATATCTGCACAAAAGGCACTCTGGCTAGCACTATTTCTGGAAAAAAAAAAAGGACCAAAATCCAAAGTGGCCTTCTAGACATAAACTTTTTTTTTTATTATTATTATTATTATTTATATCTTAATTTATGCTGTATCATCTAAAGGTAGAATTTCCTAGCTGTAAGCTGTATTTCATGCATTACAATAAAAAATAAAAAAAACAGAATAGCAGAAAGCTCAGACAACACAAGACTTTTAATGTTATTGTTATTTTGTTCCCAGCAAAGTGCATGAAACAATTTGGAGACCTGTTTGCACACACACACACACACACACACTCACACACACACACACACACACACACACACACACACACACACACACACACAGGGTTGATGAATGCCCTGTAGCTCCTCTGCAGTCGAAGTGTTATTGTGCTAAACCCAATCGCATGCTCAATTCACGCCTTTGTAAATAGCGAAGGATAATGCAGTACGTTATCCTCCATAATCCTCCACGTACAAGCGCAGTCCGACAGCCTCTCAAATACACTGTAGTGCACCGTTTTTAAGGCTAAGAGCAAAGCTCGGAATTGACCCCGCGCCACTTGATCAGACAAAACCCTTTTTTGTCTCTCAGCTCCTGCGCGTCACGCGTGTGGGCGAGGTACTAAAGTGTGTACTGACACATCAGCATTGAGCAAAGAGCTAGAGGCAGAGATGAAATTAATATTTATAAAACTTTGAGAGACCACCGGGGCCCATCCACCTATATATATATGTGTGTGTGTGTGTGTGTATGAGTGGCATGCTCCTGCAGAATGCCTTTGGATATGTTATGATAATGTCAAAAAGTTTGTATTCTGTGAATTCAGCCTTAAGGTTTAGCTCTAGGGGGAAAAAAATTACCTGCAGTAATGGTGTAACAAAATAAGGACAGAATTTTTCATTATTAAAGACGTATTATAGCAGTTACTGTAGGGATACTTCAGCAAAAAAGATCCCTGCGAACATGACTAACACTGAAGCCCAGCATGGTGATCATAACTGTTAATATCCATTTGTAGCTTCCATTCATTGTTATTTATGTGATGTTCGCTCCTCTCGGGGAGCAAACTATCATTTTTAAGTGAATTCCGGCTGCATGAAGTGTCTCATTTATTTCCTGCTTTAGGGAGTCTGCAGATTTGGTATCAGCTTCATAAGGAGCGAGGGCCCAGTGTGTTCAGCCCCGTGCTCACTAGTCTGGCAGATGGGAAGCTTCACCGACTCCGACTTCACCGAGAAGGAAAAGATGTCTATGTGCAGGTGAGTGAACACTACAGCTTCGTACTGTAATCTAGATCAAACCGAGCACTGCAGCAGAGTACTTAAGGAGAGGTTTTGGACCTGTTTTGTCATGCGGATTAGGATGAGTTGTATTTTGGCACAGTACATTTAGACCGTATAACATTGAGGCAATCAAGAAAGCAGTTCTGCACTTGACTCACTGTCTGCTGGGTGAACGGTCCCACGTGGATACGCTAAAGCAGGGATGTTCAACTAAAATTAGTAAGGGTGCAGTTACGTAAAAGTCCTTGCTTGCAAAAGGTCTGGATAAGTAAGTAACATAACTGAATAGTGACAGTGGAACTTTTAATGCTTATCCATTAATAGGACAGTTTAAAGTGATTATGTTTTGTTTCATAGTGGTGCTTCACATTACCACTTTTGACTAGTTCCATGAACCTGTGTGTATGTATATAGATATATATATATATATATAAGCTAGCTTGCTAATCAGACCAGAGATGGGAAAACAGCATGAAAAATATAATAAAGTCTTTGAAACCTCTCCATTTTCTAACCCTGTAGCAAGTCTCTGGTCTAATGAGCAGCCTTCAGCTAAATCATTTACATAAATGCCTGTGTTTGGATAAACCACAACAGAGGATCTGCTACAGAAACTGCACTCTTTCATGTTTGGAAAGCTGGAGTCGCTGAATTATAGCCAGTGTTTATCAGCTCTGCTACACCACTTTTAAGGACTTTTCACGTACTGCCCGTTGACGACCCGTGCCCCAAGGATGTGGACTTCTCGAAACGAACCCTTGCTTCAGTGAATAATCTCACCTGGATACTATAGATTTCTACCTTAGAACCACTGTGGCAGTCATAAAGACTCATCCTGTGCTCATCCTAGCAGTTTTCTACTCACAATCTGTTCACACTAAACATTCTTTTCAGCACATTTAGCACTGTTTGTCTTTACTCTTCTACACCTGTATGCTGTAATGGTACTACTCTGTATTATAATCTCTGTTTTTTTTTTCTTTTGCTAGGTTGATCAAGACAATAAAAAATACACCCTCTCACAGGACACTGACTTTAACTCGATGAGATCACTAACCCTAGGAAAAATTACAGGTAAGAGAATGATTCTCCAGAAAAAGTTATCGGGTGCCTTACTATATGTATGTTTAATTCAGTGTATCTTTTCCGTTCTCAGTTTAAACCCGACACGATGACTGAATGAATGCATCTTTTCTTATTTAAAAAAAAAAAAAAAAACCAGAATGCTAAAATTTGGCCCTCTGCTTATCATGTCTCTCCCCGAGCAGACTTATATCCATGGAAATTTGCACTTTTGTCATTAAGCGAAGGCCAAATGGATTTTTAAGTACGCCCTGCACTTTTTTCCCCCCACAGAGGCGTTAATCTTTTATTCAAAAACTCAAAGTGTCAGACTTGTATTCGGGAGATTAAATATTAATTCATATGACAAAACAAGGTTACGTTCCCAAGAGACTGCACTGACTATGAAAACAGTGCTTTTGACTAAAAACGGGCATTAAATCATCAAAAGACTTTGCAAGTCCAACTTTATAACGTTGCCATCCTTCGATATTCTTAGCCACGTCGCGACAGTTTCATTAATAGTCTTTAAAAAGAAACCATGTACCATATTTTTCATTTTGTCATTTTGGCTCAAATGATTGGCAAGTACAAGTGCTAGTAATAATGGGCATTATTATAAATGCCATTTTTTCTTAGCAGGAACTGATGCCCTGGACGAGGAAGTAGCGCAAGCAGGATCCAAAGGTTTCATCGGCTGCTTTTCATCTGTTCAGTACAATCACGTAGCTCCACTAAAGGCAGCGCTGCTGAACCGTGGGAGCTCTTTGGTCAGCATACGAGGCCATTTGCTCGAGTCTAATTGTGGAGCGCTGGCAGATTTATCAACCTCTAAATCCCGTCTAGGTATTTTCTTTTTCTTTTCCTTTCAAGGAGCTTTTGTTGTTTTTAGGTGCTGTTAAAACACCAACCTCCATGATTAATACCATATGCATGGCTTAGAAAAAGCAAGTCTGTAGATTTGTCTTGACTTTTGGTCCTCATTCCGCAGACCACGCGGAAGAGGTGGGTACAGACAACAAGCATCACAAAGAAGAAACCCAAAGAGATTCAGCGGTAATTGGAGGTGCGGTATATTGCCACAATCTGCTTTATTGCGTCATTTGTAAGAGTCGATGGAGTGTGTAATTAGCACCAGCTAGACTACAGGTTCTTTGTGTTCATCTTTTCTTTTAGTGGATTCAGTTTCTGAAATGTGTAATGACTATATTGATTATGTTTTGTGTGTCGCGTGTGCCGATAAAGGAACGCGGTAATAAAAATACCCCCCAGAAAGCATCATGAGAGAGTCTCAGGTGCTTTGTTGTTGGGTTTTCACATAACACAGAGCTAATTGTAGCATAAGCTAGCAAACGGAAATAGACAGAAAAGACCTTCCTTATTTTCAGCATCATTTGCCATATTATTGCTAATAGGATTTCAGAAATTAGCAGGATGAATTCAAAACAGTTGAAACCCAATCCTATTCTTTGATGAATCAAATGAGCCTTAAGACCCAAGCGGGTCACTGTTGTGTAATATTCCTCCAGTGTTAAACCACAAACAGGGCTTGAATGATGAACACACAGTGATCAAGTAATAAGCTAAGCCTCTTCTCTGGCTGCAGGCGTGGTCACAGCTGTGGTGTTTGTAACGCTGTGCTTGCTGGCTGTGATGGCACGCTTCCTATACCAACACCGGCAGATCCGGAGGACCACCAGCATCCAGGAGAAGGAGCACAGGCGCAGCCTTGAAGCTGCCTACAGGGCAGAGCTTCACCTGAACCAGTCTATAAGGGACAGTATGAAGGAGTACTACATCTGATGGACATTAAAAGCCTTGTAGCCACCGATCGTCCCTCCTCAAGTTTAGTCCTTCTGCACGCTTGTGGTGTGGACTTTACCTAGCACGAGCTGCGTGGAGAAGATCCTTCACTAATGGAGCTTTGGAGACTGTAGGGATCTTTGGATCTAGGTAGGTAGTAGCTAGTAGATGCCCAACCTGTTGGCCCGGAGTAGCGGGTCTGGGTTGTGCTGTCTGGTTATGGTGTTATCAGGAAAGTCCCTGCATTTCTTGGACAATATTTCTTTGAGAAAACCCTAAAAAAAGAAGCAGTATCTGGCTATTTTTTGAGACTTTTGGACATAAAGTGTAATGCTATAATCCACAATCTCGCCACCCCTTCTCCCTCCCCAAGACCTGCAAGGCCTACTGCAAGAGTATGGTTGGAAATTCTATTTATTCATTCTTCATTGCACTTCTTCATTTGTTTTCCTGGAAATTATTATTTGATCGTGTCCATTAATGTAGGCAGAAATCAAGAATGTTTTCAGATTTTCACATTTGTGTAGAACAGGAGTGTCAGACTCGGGTCCCGGAGGGACGTCTAGACCCGGAGTGTGACAGCCCTGGTGCTGAAGTTCAGATGGAAAATGGGTCCAAAGCTTTTACCCATTATGTTGGTAAAATGTAAATTTGAATATAAGATAATGTGAATCATGATGTCTCCGTAAAACTATTATATTAAAAAAAAAAAAAAAAAAAAAAAAAAAAAAAAATTTGTAAATGTTATGGTGTGAAATTTAATGCCATCTTTCCAATGACTGAAAATCGAAATGGCATTTTCTATATATAGTCAAAGTCATTTGGAAACCTTCCCGCATGTTAACGTTAAGGTTTGACGGATTGACAACCAACAGTTTGGCAAAACTTATCATTAAACTCAAACAACTCAGCAAATGAATCTGACACTACCAGCCTTTAAACAGTACGTCATCATCCTTGGTTTTAAAATTGTATAACCATCATTCTGTCTTTTTAAATCAGTGTTTCCGTAAACTTATGCCTTTTTCTACGTTTTCAGCTTTTATTTCAAACTGAATGCTTAGCGTGAAAAGCAGAACAGCTGTCAGAGTTAGTAGTCAGAAACAATAGTACTGTAGTCAGAAATTAAAAACGGTTGAAGCACAGACGTCGGGTGCTGCTAAGCAGCGCTTTAACTGGTGTGACATGCTTACCGTTCTTCACATGATCTCTACACAAAGCGATTCGTCTATTACTGTTCAACTCTTTTCTCATCACTTTGTTTTTCCTTTTTTTTTTTGTTTTGTTTTGTTTTAATGAAAGTGTCCTTTAATATGTTACTCCCTCTATTTTCTACCTACCCAATATGGATTATTTTAGATGGCCTGTTTTGTATAATTGTACAGCTATACTGTAAATAAATATATGTTTAATAAAAAAAACAAACATTTTTTTTCCCAGTAATTTGCCAATTACTGTCGTCAGCAGTTCAATAATTTTTCTGAAAAGAAGGGAGATTAATGCTGCTATAACTGTCCTTATGCCTTCAGTTGAATGAAAACAAATTATTATCACCATGACAGCAAAAAAAAAAAAAAAAAAAAAAAAGACATAAGAAGGAACCTAAGTAAATTGGCCATTTGGACATTTTTTTAAAAACAGAAGTACATGAAACACACATCCCTGTAATGCCTTATTGAAATAAAACACTCTGAAAGGCGTCCACCACCCATCGTGTGGCACATTGGACAGCCGCACCAATGAGCAGCATCAAAGCCTTCCATTTACCTAAGCATGCAAATTTACCCTGATAATGCTTTACATAGATGCTTAGAAATTAAGGTCCATTGCAAATATTTGACAAAATTATACATCAACCATGGAACATTACACATGGAAATATGATATAATGAGTGTCTGATCACAAGCATTACTACAGAGACAGTCAGCTTTGGTTTTTTTTTTTTTTCTTCATTTCCTTCTTCAGTTGGTAGATATGTGGCGTTAGCCGTGCTGCCCATCAGATGAACATTTCCAAAAATAAAAGGGTTTATTATTCCTACTGTGAACAGCATACTTCAAACACAAGTCCATCATATTCATTTAGCCATTTATTCATTTTAATGTCACAGAACAGCAGCATTTCTTGTAGGTAAAGTAAATAGAATACAATGGTTGTAGCTTGAGTAGTGAAGCTCAGAGAAGTTGCATCCCCACACAGTAGTATACAGTTCACTGGGCCTTTGTGAAAGCGAAGAAGCCGTGGTTTCAGTATCAGCTGCTTACTCTGATTATGTGCATGTTACACCAGTTTGTGCCAGCATAACAGCAAATACCAATCAATAATGATCATTAATATCACTCTTATCTATGTGATATTAGTTCATTTCATCACACAGTGGCTGTATGCGTCAATCTACACATTGCTTCTCGTAGAGGCAAAAAAAAAAAATCCACAGATTAATACATGGTACAAATGAGCCCCATGATCCTGAATTCTCACTGCAAGGCACATTTTTAGCATTTCTCTCTTCCAAAAACCAAATTCTGGTAATTAGCTGATGAGCTGAGTCAGGTGTGTTGGGTGGCTTGAAACAGATGGCTTTCAATCATCCTGATTAGAGCATTTTGTGCAAAATCGTACACTTTTGCCGCGTCCCAGTTCACCTACTAGCCGTCCTAAATAGTATCCGAGATTAGAATTAGCGTGTCCCAAATCATACTATGTTAAAATGAGGATCCCAGAGGTACTCGGACGGTCTACTACTTCCGGTAGATTTTCGAAGTGTGGATCAGTGGACGCTTTTTCTGCTAATATTACCCACAGCTCCTTGCTTTGGAGTTGCAAATTCAACCCGCGAGCATGGCAGACGAGTGTAACGTCAGTGATGCGTCTTCAGTACTTACGCGTGAGAACTTCAATGTTAAGCACTAACCACTGTTTTTTGTTGTTCGTGGTAGATTGATGGTTGGATGTTGTGTAAAATGACGAAGTGACCGAACGCCTAATAAAACGGGGCGTTCCAAATGACTCCCTTTTCACTGGAAAAAGAAATGAAAGTGATTTTATAAGTTTTGCTTTTGCTGTCGCACACTTCATTAGGCATAAACATCAGCACCAGTCACCTCATGAAAGAACTACAACTGGTAGATCAATTAAATGATATAGTATAAATGATCAATTAAATGATATAGTATAAATTTCCCAAGGAATAACGAATGAACTGCAGTGAAGAGTTTGTTTTACAGTCACATTTAGCGTAACTAGGCAACAACGCTCTCTTCTATTACTACATGACATGTTAATGTGTCCCAGTACTCGCGCACTCTTTTGCTACACACTCGAAAGTATGAACTTTGTCTTCACTAAAAGAGTACATACTTCTAGTGCATAGGGTAAGTAGATGAATTAGGATGCAGCATTTGTTCTAGAGAAAGCACCAGATTATAAGAATCAGTGTAGGAGGGTGATCCAAATAAGAAATAAATATATGCCCGGTGCATGTACTCAACAGATATTTAGTGAAACCTATTCAACAAAAATATAATCTGTACATTAAAAGATTTGCATGATTAGCTTAGGCTAGTTGGGAAGTAACTCTTCCTGCTGTCCTTCACCATCCAACCCACTTCAGTGATTATAGATTTGGAGTAATTACCTCCAAATACAGTATAACTCTTCAATTCATTTTTAAAAAAAAAAAGATTATGCACTTATTACCCAGCAAAACTTGCATATTTTACTTCACTGGACCACAATGCATAAATAGTACTGTAGAAAATTACAACTTCTAGCAACCTTAGTGTTCTCCACTTTGGCCCTCTAAAAGAACGCTTAAAGTTTATATGTGGAACCTGACAATAACATTGTGCAGAAAAAAAAAACACATTTTTCCCAGGTGTTTGCATACACAGGCCATTCAAGGCCCATTAAAACATTTTAACATATCTCATCTTTCATGTGGGCTGTAGTGCACTGCTAAAAGTCTGGTATAAAAAAGAGAGCAACAATAGATGACCATGTCACTGGAGTCAAGATGGCGCAAGTTATTGAAATGGATAACCTGCCATTTGCCATCATTTGCACCCCGTTCTGCGTCTGCGCCACTGTGCTGAACGTCTTCTTCATTTTTTGCCTCTGTAAGCCAGCCGTGGGAGTAAACGTTCGTCAGCCTTTGCGTTTGTTACTAACTGCAGTGTTGGGCAATTCAACAGTTCAGCAGCTGATTGCCATGCTCTCAGTTGTCTTGTCCTTTTTATCACCACCTGACTGGCTTCTCGTAGCAAATGTGGCAATATTCTTCCAAAGCTGCTGCTCCACTTTCTCAATCAGTGCTTGGATCAGCATTTTTTACTACATGAAGATTGTTCCACAACACTGGAAAATCTTCATCTGGGTTAAGAAAAACATAAAAGCCATGGTTTTTTCTGGATTTCTCTTTGACCAGACCTTGCTTATGTCTGCGTTATCGATGGGTACAGCATCATACCTGATACCACCACCAACAGACAATTTGAATGAGACAGTGTTAACAGGAATAACAGTTGTAAATAGCCGTCTATACACAGTGTCTACAGGAATGTTTTTGGTTTATTTAATTTTCCCATCCTTCTCATTGTCAATCTCTTGGGGCAGAACCTATTTCTACCTGCGGAGACATATCAGGAGGATGGAACAGACTACTGGTTCTTCCTCTCATCCTCAGCAGAGGAACCATATGAGGGTGACTGTCATGGGCATAGTGCAGACTGCTCTGTTCATCCCCACCAGCCTGTATGCCATGGTCATGGCTTTGCTCTTCTCAACTCTTTATGAAACACTGGATAATAACAAACACATCACAATGACAGTCATGTCCATATCTAACTTGGCAAATGTTTCGTGTTTGGGCTTTTCTCAGTCTGTTTTTCGGCTCAGGGTGATTGCTTTATTGAAGAGAGTGAAAAAGGCTTTTGGATTGGTGGACCAAACTTAAATTTTACTGTGCATACATTAGTGTACAACGCATTGTAAAATTATCTATATAACGGTATCATTAGCATCAACTAGAAAACTTATTGGGTAATAACGACATTTAATCATAACACGTATTTTTCTGCTAATTCACTCGAGCTCCCTTTATGTAAATGCTTACTTTTTTTCCATGAAACTTTTGAATCATTTCAAGTGTAGCACTCAGTAATGTATACAATGCAGTGGTATTTTTAAATACAGAGCAACGTGCCAATTGCATTTGATCTGTTGGCGTGTGAATTCGTGAGCAGAACTCCCTCCAAAACCAGGGTTTTGAAAAAAAAAATAAAAAATCCCCAAACAGCTATAAGAACCAATCTATGGTTTAAGAAGTTGCTTCTGTTCTGTTATAAAGCTTTGGCAATGGTATGATGCAATCCTCCGAAACATAATAGAAGATAGGAAAAAGATAGCACTATTATAACTCACTATCATAAAGCTGGCATGTTTCTAAAAAGCACTAGCTACAGTTTTGGCTGAAATATAATGAGACTGAAAAAGTTTCGTTATAGTTTTTAGGCATGGACTCACCTCATAAATGCATATTGAACAAGTGCAACGTACCTTATCTACCTAGAACACACTTGGCTGGACACGTGGAGAACTTTGGGACCATTTTTCTCTTTTTCACTTAGGCTGTGTTTTTAGAGTTTTTCTGCCAGTCAGCACAAAGACAGCAATGAAATACACTGCATTGCTAGGTTTAAGGGGGGTAGAGACAAATAACCATTCTGCAAATCTGTGAACAGCAATGCTATCTAGGGTAGTCGTGTGACAGCGTTTTTTTTTTTGTTTTTTTTTTAATCATTATGGCTGAGGTAGCAAATTAAACGAGTAATGCATTTTAGCTGAGAAGCAAAGCCCACAGTAGCTTACAAGGTGACCTGACGTGAACACAAGTGACGATCTGAACATGAACGCAGTACAGTGGTCGAAGAAATTAGCATCTTCCGCGTACACAGCTTGAAATGAATATGGAAGCTACATATTTGGCTGCTAAAAAAGAAAGGCTTCCACAGATGTCATCTTGAGCTTTGTTGACCCAGATGCACTGAATCTGCACTACAAGGACACACGCTCCATAGCACACTATACAGACTTGAAATGGTACATCACAGAGCCGAAGGTCATGCATCACCTGCCCTTTCACCTTTGAAGAAAATACAAGTCAGTAATTTCCGCCAAGCAAATCAGGCTGGATTTACTACTATTCATGCCTTCTAGGGTGCATTTGCTTCTGTAACCGACTTACACTTAGCTCCATTTACGTCCCTGGACAAAGAAATTGGCATTGATCTCGGAAGGTGCTACAGAACTCACAGAACAGAGACATTGAAAGATGAATAGATACAGCATTTTACATGCACTTGTATTAGAAAATTTACGACCATTCTGAACTCATAAAAAATGACCGTTAACTTGTGTCTGTGTCATGTATCTACCTGGTCATTGACATTACCTCAGATCCTCTTTTGCCAGTTTTGAAGACAGTTTGTCTTTAGTACAGTGGGGTCCAAAAGTCTGAGATCACTAGTGAAAGTGCTTCTGTTTGGCATTCTTTTTCAATGCAACACAAAGGCTTTCGTTACAACTCACGTTATCAGTAACAACTTGAGTGAAAAAGTAGAATCTTACAAATATTTACATGAATTTCAGAGTTTCTTAGTATTTGGTTCGTCCCCTTTTTTGCTTTATCGACAGTGTGCGCTCGAGCTGGCGTGGACTCCCCAAGTTTGTGCAAAACCTTATGATCCATTTTAGATCAAATCCATCAGCGTGTCGTCTGATCACATGCCTGAGGAAAATCTGATCTTTTGTACAAAGCAGTTAACATGGGCAATATCACACATTTGCGTACATTTAAATGGGGAGCTAGAAATAGTGCAGAATCTTGAATATTGTATAGTCAAGATGTTGCACGTTTCCTTTTTTTTGGTTTTAACGTTTTCAAAATTCTAAAACTTTGGTTATTTCCAATTTTAAAATCCTAGATTTTTAAATAAAATCCCAGATTTTCAATCTGGTCTCTGACATTTGGACCCCACTACATATACAGTCCCCTATTAAAGAATGGGAAATTCTGATCTATCATCTCTTATTCATTTTTTGATCTCAAACCCAAATGGCTTCAGTGTATAGCAAAAACAAAGGAATTGGCCTTGCTGTTCCAATACTTTCGGCGTTGACTGTGTGCGCACAATGATGGACATACTTACACATTTAAAGATTTTGGCTAATTTACACACTATAAACATACATAGTCGGACATGGCCAATTAAATATTACATTAATGATACGTTAACGTATTGCAGTTTTAGATGTTTGAGAGATTTAGGCATTACTGTACCAAATCATGGGCGGCTCTTCAAATCTCAAAGAATATTAAATATATTTCAATCATTAAAACCAAGACACACACATACACTTTAATAGGAAGACCAGTATTTCAGAAACTGCTGATCTCCTGGAATATTCACACCCAACAGTCTTTACACAGAATGGTGCGGAAAACAAAAAACATCCAGTTCTGTAGGCAGAAGCAGCTTGTTGATGAGAGAGGTTAGAGGAGAATGGCCAGGCTGGTTCAAGCTGACAGGAAGTACTCTAAAGTATTTAAGTTATAACTATGGGAAGCATAAAAAAAAAGCACAGAATGCACAAAATGTTGAGCTTCAACATTGGTTGGGCTCCAACAGTTAAAATAAATAAATAAATAAATAAAAATCCACTCCTGTCAGCCACAAACAGGAATCTGAGGCTACATGGTGCACAGGCTCATAGAAACCGAACAGGTAAAGATTGGAAAAACATTGCCTGGTCTTTTTTCCAATCTTCCACTGTGCAGTTAATTGCAGGTATTCGTATTAAAGTGTCCGGTGAGTATACACAGCCTTTGTCCATTTATCAGCTTTTCTGTGAGGTTTTAGCGTATACTGAGGTAGGAAGCTGGGTCATGCTGTGGCAGGCATTACATTCAAGGATACCTGGTGCTAACAGCTTGCAAAATGTTCACAGGCACAACTGAAGCTGTTAGAGTGTCTGGATCGTACAATGTAACATATCAGAAGAATCGATAGGTGTCTTGCTTGTTCCCTTTCAACACACTTGAACCTTTTAGATCCTGTGGATTGTCAGTCGGTGTTAAAACTATTTACCGCACGTTTTACAAAGACCCTGCTACTGAAGATTTTGTTTAGTAAAATAAATGATAAAAATGCATTTATCCTACAGGTTTTGGCCATCAAACGGCATTGATCAACAAGCCTAACTGATTGGACCTACTAATCTGTCATTGTTATTTCAGCTTTTCTTTAAAAAAAAAAAAAAAAAAGAGTTAAGACCACAATGAGTTTTTGTTTGTTTGGTTGGTTGGTTTTTTTTTAGCACAGCACATTGAGTTAATCCATAAATGTCTGCAGGATAGAGATGTTTGGGCTTGTGGATTAGAGAGTCAATTGATACTGAGAGGAGCTATGCCAGCAATTCCACAGCTTTGCCAAGCTACTGATGCATTAAAATCCAGTTAAAAACTCCGGTCCGGCAGTGCCCAGGTTTCACACTCCATTCTCCATGACATCTTAGTTTGGGCTAGGCTACAGTTTCTGTTCATGTTATGTTCTCCAAGACATCAGTTCTCAGAGTCAGCCCTGCTTCCTTTCTAATGAGAAGAGTACAGCTGTGTCTAAAGGCGGAACCTTGCTCACAGGGAACATCTTTGCACTGCATATCAGTGACACAAAACAGAAAACCATAATTTGCCTGAAAAGGAAACTCAGAGTTGTAAAATATGTGGTGACAGTTCTCCCTCCACCCAGGTGTTAGTTTTGCATATACAGGTCAGACTGGGTTCATTAACTTCTATTAGCATATCCCATCTTCACCTCTTGTAACTCCATTTAATAGACCCGTGGTCTAGCATCAGGAAGAGGCCATTTATAAAAGAGCGCATGAATGGATCGCTTATTTGCGAGCCTTTCTCTCTCTCTCACTGCTACTATTTTACATGCTTTCTTTATTTTTGGCTGGGCAAAAAAAAAAGGCCAAAAGTGTCAACACTGCTAACGAGAAAAATCTAGCAGGCGGAGAGAAAACTGAGAGAGATTTTACCACAAAAAACCCTAGCATCAGTGGACAAGAAGGCGCCATGCTAAAAATATTTAACTGCAGATATGTTTGTATTTATAAAGCAACCCATTGAGTGTATAAGCTTACTTTAAACAACTGTACAAGATTATCATAAAGTCATGTCCATTTTGCACATAACAAAGGACCTATATAAGTTTATAATATAATATAATATAATATGTATCCAAATTAACTGAATTCAATTTTTTTAAAACCCTGCTATTTACACATTTATTACTGACAAGAAAGGAAAATATCAAACAACCGAAATATGAACACGAAATATGCAAAATGTTAAAAAAAAAAAAAAAAAAAAAAAAAGTAAAAATGATTATGATTGCTTTTTTTTTAATTACCCTTCTGAGGTTCGCAACTTCACAGATCAGTGTTTATAAATAAAGTCAACACAAAGCGAAATTGAAGTGCAAATGTGTATTTCACATGTAGGCATATTTTAATGGACTGCAACAAATCTTGGGAAGTGAAAAAAAAAAAAAAGAAAGATTATCTGCCAATAAAACAAGACTATTTCAAGCTTGAAATTAGTAAAAAAAAAAAAAAAAGAAAGAAATGTCTAGAAATAGGCTTAACAATATTATATTTGGTTTGTTGTATTCATATAATAGGAAATATTAGATACATTTGACGACATTCTACAGTATGTATGATATTTTCACTTGCTAAGACGGACCCCTGCTTTAGCTTCAATAGCAGAAAGGTGTCATTTTTAGGTGGTTCCTGTGTCACCATAGCAAGGGGTCGAAAACCATAGATGAGCATCAACCTACTGCAAGATTTAAATCTTCCCTCAGTTTTTCCTGCTCTTTGCTAACTGGTGTGTTATACTTTACTCTAAAACTGTCATACTTCCTTGCTCTACTTGGTTGGCTGAACGTGCCAATGTTACAACTGTTGATTTATCATACCTTTTGTTCCTCTTTCACACCTACAGCATGGACTGTATTTTTTATTTATTTTTTTATTTCTTGGCAAATTTCAATTTGATCAGCTGGGACATTAGAGTTTTAGTGTTATGGTACACACACATATCTCCAATACCCTTTATTACACCAGAAGCTGTTGCTACAATCAGACTGAATATCATATTTATATCATATTTATATACTTTAGTCTATTTACAATTTTCTGAATTGACAATGATTGTAAAATACTTCAAATTGAATTAATAAAAAAGGTAGAACTTCTACTTTGAATACATTTTGAATACATTTATTAAAAGGGTAGTTGCTTATTTTCTCTCCACTTTAAAAGGCTGATTTTGTGTGTGTGTGTGTGTGTGTGTGTGTGTGTGTGTGTGTGATGGTTTATGATTCAATTCACGTTCTGTCTTCAGGAGATATTTGCAGTTAAGGAGGAATAAAACCATTGTTTAACATCTTGCTCATTTATTCAGTCACCAGATCGAACAAAATAACTAAGGCGCCGACACTATTTAGTGACGTTTTAACTTTAAACCTATTACAAACACTAATACTGTATATATATATTTTTAGGAATCAAACAGGAAATCATTTTCCATAAACTTTGAACTACCTAGAAAGACACAACATCTTCCAAGTCCAGGAAGTTAGTGCCTTTATCTCTATTTCAGTTGTTGTATGATTAATCATATCTTATGTCTTATTTTTATCTTACAATCTCATCATTTCATAATTAGCAAATCATTCATTGAGAGTTCATTAGAAATGAAAAGTCCTATATAAAGAACATTTAAGTGGCAGAAATGTTAGTCTGGTGGTGAGGCATCGCAGCTGGTGTGTCCTATGTGGATTGATGCAGGTTACATCTACCTTAAGCATCAGGCCATCTGCTATGGATTTGAGCTGTGAGTCTAAGGTTGGTGTGACAGATGGTATTAGCATGTTGGCTGATGTCCCATATTTCCCATTAAGCTAGGCGAAAAAAAAACGTACCAAATTTTCCATCAAACTGGAACATGAACAGTTCAGATAGTCAATCACTGAGGCTGGTCCTGTGAAGCAATGCCAACTAATTTATTTGAAAAAAAATATATATATATATATATATATATTTGTAAAATCCATGTATTAGCAAAATATACACAAAGGGTTTTAAATAATATAGCTTTTACATTTGACAAAGTGAATATAACCAAAACCTCAGACTACAGTATAGTCAGAGTCATCAGTTATATGATATCCTGGTGAACACCCATTAAATCCAGGTGTAATTTTGCGTATGATACTTGGGTTAGACAAAAGATCTAATACATTTCATTAACATATTAGTCTTGCAGCTGACGTGAACCCATTTGAACAGAGTACAAATACAATGCATAACAGGGGAAATTGGTAGGTGAGATCACTGCTTGTCTAGAGAGAGAGAGCTGCAGAGGCATGCAGTTTATCAAGTCACAAATTACGTTTGGGCCCATTTTCACTCACTGCCATGGTTTGAAATGTTATTTTTATTTTGTGTTTACGTCACCCAGCTGCCGGAGTAGGTCTGCGTCAACCTTTGCAGTTTTCGCTAACTGCCGTGTTATGCAGCTCGACAGCTCAGCAGTGCACCATAATGGTGACAGTCATCATCACTTTTATGAACGCTCCTTACTGGATTCTGGTAGGAACTAAAACTTTGGTTTACCTAACCTACTCATCCTACTTTTCATCTAATGCCCGGATCAGTCATTTTTATTATATAAAGCTTGTTCCTCATCACTGGGCTGTGCTTATTTGGATCAAAAAGCATGATGAAGCCTTAATTTGCGCTGGTTCCATAGTGGATCAGATTGTTCTTCATACCGCGGTAAGCACGGGCGCCGTTCCGTACCTGCTTCCTTCATCGTCCTTCAACTCAACATCCAGCCTCTTGAATGGAACGATGAATGAGGCACTGTCACTGACATTCTCTTGGAGAAGAATGCTCATGTATTTACATGGACATATCAAGCAGGTGACACAGTACAGGCCCTGCCTCAAGAGCAAGTCCTCAACAGCAGAATCAGATAAGGGCAACAATCATGGGCATAATATAGACTGCTCTGTTCCTTCCCAGCTGCCTGTGGATCATATTCACAGTTATTACATAATGCACACAACCTTTTCTTAGTATCGATGGCAACAGACACATTACACTGACTATAACCTCCATTTCTGCCCTGGTGAACATAGTGTGCTCGGGGTTTTCTCAGTCGGTTTTTAGGTTCACAACGGACACTAAACTGAAGGGACTCTCGAAGTGGACTGGTGCCTGAAAATAGTAACAAATACATTTTAAAATCTTATAATAGACCCTAATTATTACTGTTAATGAACAAACTATATGGTAGATAGCAGTATCGCAGGTTAGATAAGTGCAGGATAGATAAACCAAAGACTTTTCTTTGCTAACATGAGCTCAGGTTGATATCAGTGCACTGAACTGTCGATATTTTTTTCACTGTAACTGAATCTGCAGGTTTCAGAAGAGCATTCCAAGACTGCCAGAACGAAACGTAATCACATTTGAAAGGCTATTCAAAAAGGCTATTGTTTTTCATGAAGTATTAAATGCTAAATCGGTGAAAGAAATGAATTTCCAATTACATTTTCATCAGCGAGATAAACTCGTACTACACTGAAATCTCGAATATCGTTAATATAGAACACCGTTTAGAGTTTATTATTGACTCATTGTCACATCATCCTTTGTTGATTGTTGAACCTGTAATCAATCTGTTCAACTCAAGAGTAAGTATTATAAAAATCCATAGACTTATTTTTTAGTTGAAAAGGAGCAACACTTATCAATGAAATTCCTTCCATCATGCCGGGATGTAATTGATTGGTTATGCATGAGGGGGTTGAGTTTCCATTTGGAAAAAAAAAACGTTTCACTTTTAATTTTTTCACTGCAAGAAAAAATGAGCCATATTGGCAAATGGTACATATAGTAATCATCTTTTACTGAGAATTACAGTATGATTTATATACACTTTAATCATTGGTAAAAGATTGGGGGAGGGACCTTTAAACCACCTGCTGAACAATTTTAATGGCATTATCAATTGGCTTCTTATTTCTCGCTAGGAATTTGTAACCAACCTCCCGCATCTCTTACTGCCACTGTTAAAAAAAAATGTTGCAGGTTCTCTAGCAGGCTGGCTAGAATTACGTAGCAAGAAATTCTCCAACTGCATGCGAGCATGAATAAATAAATAAAACAATGAATTCGTTTCAACAAGAACGACAGCCTGCTTCACATCCACTGTTATAAGGTACTTTAAGAGTTTTTTGTATGGTGACGGATATGGTGATAGATTTGAAAAAAAAAAAGAAGGAATTCTACTTGGAGTCCTGAAAGGAAAACTCTTTGTTCTCCTTATAGAAACCAACAAGTGCTTTAAGGTGCCATGAATTGAATATGAAAGCACATTCTTATGAAAAGGACACATTAATGGTGCATCGCTGATCATGTTATTGACTGGATTTCTAACAAATTAACACAACAAGCCTGATTTAGCAAATTGGAATTGATTTTCAAAATCGCA
Source organism: Pangasius larnaudii (assembly GCA_037576815.1). Taxonomy (NCBI): domain Eukaryota; kingdom Metazoa; phylum Chordata; class Actinopteri; order Siluriformes; family Pangasiidae; genus Pangasius; species Pangasius larnaudii. The sequence goes on along the minus strand of CM074920.1, from coordinate 3,178,953 downwards.
GTTAGTCAAATAATGAGTACTTTAAGTATCCATGTGCCACAATCTTGCACACATGGATACTTTAAAAGGTAATTATCACAAAGAGCTTGGCAGAACAAGATTTCTTGTTTTGTTTTTAATGACGAAGCCTGGTTTTCAATGACTTACTGATTTTTAATGATGAATACATCGAACAAATGTGCTGCTGCTAATAACTTCACTGTTGGGTTTAAGCTCATTAAGAGTTAAAAAAAAAAGGTAGAGAACTCTAAAAGAAAAGTAAACCAGTTTTTTTTTTCTCTAAGACTGCACTTGTTCTTTTTCTTTAACAGTTATTGGGTTAGAAGTCCATATTTTCACAGATGATGAATTGTGATCTTACAGGTCCTGATGGCGTCCATGGCCATGTCCTCAAAGCATGTGCCAGCCAGCTAGTGGAGGTTTTCACAGATATCTTTAATCTCTCCCTACGACTGTCTGTGATTCCCACATGCTTCAAGAACATCACCATTTTCCATGTCCCTAAGATGTCTGCAGCCAGATGTCTGAATGACTACTGCCCTGTGGCTCTGACCTCCACAGTCATGAAGTACTTTGAACGGCTAGTCAAAAATCTGTTCCTCCCTTCCGGCCACTATGGACCCTTTCCAATTTGCATACCTTGAAAACAGATCAACGGATGCTCCATTGCTCTGGTGATGCACAGTGTTCTCACACATCTGGATAAGAAAAACACCTATGTTACAAATCCATCAACTACAGCTCTGTCTTCAACACCATCATTCCAGTTAAACTTATTGCAAAGCTCAAGGACTTAGGATTGAACACTCATCTGTGCAACTGGATTTTGGAATTTCTGACTAGCAGGCCCCAAGTGGTGAAAATCGGTGACCGCATCTCCTCCACACTCCCCTCTTGTACTCCCTGTTCACTCACGACTGTGTCGCCAAGCACAGCTGCAATATCATTTTCAAGCTTGCTGATGTCGCCACCATCCCAGGCCTTGTCACGGACGGAAATGAGACAGCCTACAGAGATGAGATCAGAGCGTTATCAGAGTGGTGCAACAACAGCAACCTTTGCCTCAACATCAGCCAAACTAAGGAGAAGATTGTGGACTACAGGAGGCTGCAGGAGGATGGCCATGCCCACTTATACATTGGTGAGGCTGCTGTGGAAAGAGTTAGGAGTATCAAGTTCCTTGGTGTGCACCTCACTGATGACCTGACCTTGTCCCTTCACACTAAGACAGTGGTGAAATCTGCTGGTCAGTGACTCTACTTCCTGCAGAGGCTGAGGAAGTTTGGTCTCCTCCCTCAAAATCCTGACCTTCTTCTACAAATGTACTATAGAGAACATCCAGACTGGGTGCATGACTGCCTGGTAATAAACTCTCAGCCTTACAGGACATCTTCCGTACATGATGTCTGAGGAAGGCTTGCAAAATCACCACAGACCACAATCACACAGGTTGTTTACCAGACTGCCATCAGGCAGACGGTACCGCAGCATTCTCTCCAGAACTAGCAGGCTGGAGAACAGTTTCTACCTGCAGGCCATTAGGATCTTGAATAAACTGTATTCCAGTCATTACTCTTTCTTCCACTCTTTCACTCATGCCTCCACTCCCTCCCACACACAGGTCACCACACTGACAGCTCAAAGACCCTCGTGGACAATCTCTTCATATGTTTCTGTCACTTTTGGGCATGTTGCCTATTTCTAAGTGCACTATAACCATTTCACTGCTGCTAAGGACTAAGTCCTGTCTCTGCGCAATATATTGATATATTGATCATATGTAAATAACCCACATTCTACATCTAATTTAATTGTATATTTTTTTAAACATGTTATCTTGTACTGCTGCTTCATCTGCTTTTTATACTTTCCTACGTCTATGGAGAACTGCTCAGACACTACAGCAGCACACAGCTGCTATTTATTTTATTCCATTTTGCACTCTTGTTCACATACTGTGACTGCACATATTCCAGTGTTTACGGTTAGGATCTGCACTTCTTTACTTACTTACTAACTAGTGTAGCACTTAGCGTACACAGAGAGCTGAGCATGAACCACGGGAGAGGAAGGTAAGGTGCGCAAGTGACTTTTATTTACGGATGCAGGAAGGGTAAAGTGGGGTGCCAGGTGGTAGTGCAGGCTTGCTATTGGGTGAAGGGGTCATAGTTCTCCCTGGAAAAGGTACAGCACATGAGAGAGTGCAGAGCAGCAGCAGGACCCGGGGGGCTCTGCAGTTGGCAGGCAGACAGGTTGGCACTGCTGAGGGTGCTGGGAGCCATTCTCCTCAACATCTGCAAACATAGAGTGAACACCATTAGAGTGGAGCATAAACCTGAAAGGGTCTCCCTTACCCATACTGCAGGCCCCTTTTATACTCTCCTGTCTTCTCAAGGAGGGTAGGCAGCTGCCGCAGCACCTTTCAGCACCATAGTCGCAGCAGAGCGAGGAGCGCTTGCTGGTTTATGTGCACGGGCTGCCTGCCCCGTCGTCACACTAAGCGTACATATCATACATACTAATATATTCTGCTAATATATTCTGTAAACAGTCTCTTTCCCCTCTTTTCTCTCTCCTCCTCCGTTTATCTTCTGATGTATCTTTTTTTGCTGAGTACCTGAGCCTCACAACAAGCATTTCAGTGTACAGTTGTCACTGACATTTTGTGCACCTGACAAATAAACTTGAGATTGAGAACTGCAAGCAAGGCATCATTCAAAATGAGGAACATGCAGCAAGCCAAGAGATTTGCATTCAAGGAATTACACATCACAGTTCAAGAAGTGTGCCGGCTAGTCCTAATGCATGAAAACATCTGAACTGGTCTTCTACTGATGCCTTTATGAATAGAAGAATCGGCAGTTTTACTTAAACCTGTGTCAGATTACATTTGGATTTCTCCAATACATTAGTGTGGCAGTAGCTAAGGAAAAAAAAAATCTGTTTTTCAAGCCACATGCTACCTTTCCTACTCTTTTTTTTCTCAATTGCTGTATGCATTTTCACGTTGCAATGCCCACAGCATTGATTAGAGGACATTTGCTCTAATCAACTGTCTAATCTAATCTTTTGTTGCAGCATAAGACATAAAAGCATAGTTTTTTTTTTTTTTTTTTTTGCGATGTCTTGGAAGCAGTAAACATTGCATGCTTTATTTTCACCATATTAAGATTGTTGAGTGATGCTTTTGGTGATCAAATTAATAAGAAAGTCTCTCAATGTTCAACAACACAGGAAGTTCACAAGATAGTTTATGCTTAATGTGTGAAACGTGACAGTCCCTGAAATGTGACAATGTTTACATGCACATCAATTTCCTATATTCCTACATATTATATCCATATTCGGAATATGATGTTTATATGCATACAGGCATTGGCATATTCCTGTATACATGGTTGTTGTAAGTATGCCTGAGTTGCCATTCCTAAATACCTAGCCTACAGCTAAACATCTGTTAGCACCCACAATTCCTTGTGGACTGAGCATGAGCATATGTCTCCTTTCAATGGATTTTCTGAGAAAAGGTGTTTACATGCAACAAATTTCCAATTAAAATAGGCACATTCCAGGGGTGGGAATTGGAATTTGGGGAATCAGAATATTGTCTTAATCTGAATCGGGCAATCGGGTTGCAGCGTTTTCATGATTAATATCAATTAACATTAATATCAGAATATTAACATGCATGTAAATGTAGCCAATGACAACCTTGCTTGGGTCACGGCTAGATATCTGTTAGCTAATTAGACATTTACACTGTGAACATGTGAGCTAATTCGCCTAATTATAGGCAGTACTGACAGGAACAACCAGAAATCCATGTCAAAGCCTCATATATGCCTAATATGTCCACTAGGTCCATTTTCTGTATTCCTGTCCCATCAGACTCTAAATCACCTACAGCCACATTCATGGATTTCATGTAATAGCATTTTTGAAAATTACAGGTTAATATAGACTCTGAGATGTTGATTATATTATTTACTTTTTGCCAACCCTTTAACTTCCATCTTATTCTCAAAATAAAACATTTCAGTCAGCTTAGCATAGATGTTATTGTGAATAAATTCATAATTAATCTTAATTTGAATATAAGTCCATATGTTGGCCATATCATATATCAAATTATTGGACTGGATTTTGTGATTAGGTAAGCCATTGCAGTCTAAAATGAATACTGATTAAAAGAGAAAAAGTATACAACATTCAAATTTTTTTTTTCATTCAAACAATGATTTTTTTTTTATTGTACTGACGTTCATACTTTGACGAAACTCATTTAACATTAAGAAAAAGAACGAACTCATTTCTGTCTTTCGATTAGGTGGTCATTCTCCATTTTGTCTAAAGTGTGTATTAAAAAAAAGGTAATTGAAAACAAAATAAAGAAACAAACAAATTTTTAAAAAAAATTAAAATAAGGACAAAAAGAAGAAGTAAAGCAGATAGAAAAAGCAGATAAAACTGATCAAATTCATTAAAACTCCTTTTGAACATTGTAGAGTACTTTCGGCATCTTTATCGCATTTTTTTTTTTTTTTGTAATCAACTGATTATACTGTATGTATTATGTATTATGTTATCTAAGGATCAATTAAATGTAATATAAGTGACGATATCTTCTATATATTCTTTTAAATATGCAGTTTCAGTTTTTTAAAATAATTTTTTATAAATAATAATATTTTTATAAAATAAAGACACAACTTACATTAAATGTATTGTTTTGGGCATCATTTTTATGCCTTATATTTAGTTTTTGATTTAGTTACAAAGGCAAATATCTGAATCCATTACATAAAATAAAGTGATAAAATGATCTTGAATAGAAATAGAAAACGTATGTAATGATTTATTTATGCATTTTGTACATTCTGCATAGTTATTTAACTGAAACAACCAAATCTGAGGGCAGAAAAAAAAAAAAACAATCTGCATGAGAGCAGATAGAATCATGCGCTCTCAATTTTTAACATCCTAGCAAGTTAGCACACACAATTACACAGCAGTGTGAAGGCAATAGTTAGCTTTAGCATAGCCAGTTGTTGTGGCCATGATATTAATTTATTTTGGAAATTCAAAATTTAAGTTTGGAAAACTACATTCTTTTCTGAAATGTTTGTTTTTTTTTCTCTTGTGCTTCTCTTCGCTTTTTAAAGTGTGGTTACCCCTAAAATGAAAAAAA
>CM074920.1:3154254-3173665 GCA_037576815.1 Pangasius larnaudii | reverse complement strand
TTCTGAAATGTTTGTTTTTTTTTCTCTTGTGCTTCTCTTCGCTTTTTAAAGTGTGGTTACCCCTAAAATGAAAAAAAGGAGAAAATCACATTTAGCAATTTCAACAATTGCATTGTCGATATTAGCTTTATGACCGTTTTGCCATGTTAAATAACTATCCAAATCCAACAAAAACAGTTTTTTTAGTAACATGTAAAAGTTTGCATAAACCAATCTGAATAGTTTCAAAAAGGTTGCTTTTCTTCGTCCTCATGTGCGTATGTCGATCATCCGTGCAAAGCGCGTTCCTGACAGAGCTCATTTGCATGTAGTGACGCCCACAAAACTCCATAAATGTCCAAGTGCACAGACAGCTGGGAGCATGAAACGAACGATCAGGGAAAAGGCTGAAAGATGGAACTAGAAGTTAATTTGACTCACTTCTATGCCGATGAAAATATTTTATAATATATAATACTACTAATAACAAGCAAGCGCTAAATCTGTCATCCGCAGAGGCGTTTGTTTACGACTTATACGACCGGCCCGTCCTCCATCTATTCCGTGCCATTTCGTTTGTTATAATAGAATGATTAGTTCTGTTTTCTTAATTTATGGGTTTGTGTTGGCTTGTTTTTGGCTCAATTTGTTTTTATTTATGCCAATAATATAAAAACTCATTTTCGCAAAATGTTCTCAAATGTACGCTCAGTGCCTGACCTGGTAAACTAGCATGAGGATGTGTGTTTCATAGAGACTCCGTAGCACTTGTGGTCAAGTCAATTCAAGTAGGTTTTTATTGTCGTTCCTCTATACAGCTTGTATACATTGGAACGAAATGTCGTTTCTCCTGGACCATTGAAGTGTAAATACACAACAGTGTGAGACGAGTGCAGGACAATAAATACGCAGGACAGTAAATACACAGGACAAGGCTGTAAACTGTAAACTATTGGTAGGGTAGCAGCAAAAATGTTTTAGGTTCCAAAGTGACTGGTGCAGCTTTCCAAAGTGCAGGTGTGTAAGGTTTTCGAGTCATACTGGGTTAAGTGTTTGACTAGCCCAGGTGAGTGTTGGGAGGCAGCAGGGTGTTGAGTAATCTGAGTGCCTCAGGGAAGAAACTATTGCAGAGTCTGCTGGTGGTGGCACGGATGCAGCGGTTGTTGTATGAGGTGTTGATGATTTGTAGAGAGACTCCAATGATCTGTTCAGCTGTTCTCACAATTCACTGTACAGTCTTGCGTTTGGAAACTGTGCAATTCCCGTACCACATGGTGAGACAGCTGGTCAGGATGCTCTCTCTCACCTCCCTCTATAGAAGGGTGTGAGGATGGGAGTGGGGAGGTTGGCTCTACAATCTTCTATAAGTAGCTCTGGATATGTTCGTCACCTAAATGCTGTAAATGTAATCGAAATAAGCAATTTAAACGCAATAGTATTTTCCATGTGTGAACGTACAGTAATCCATGCAAATGATATGATTTCAAGTCGATCAAGGTTGAGGTTTATATTAGTTAATCTTCTTATGCATAAATTTCACACACTCAGCAGCACAACTAGGATATATATAGATATATATTTTTTTTTCAAAATTATGGGATTTTCAGGAATACTAAATTTAATAAGACATGTTTTGCAGATAGACTATTTTTAATACTGGATTTGCTAAACTGACTCCTTACCCAACATGATTTTTGCGGAAAGACAGCCCAGGCAACATTCATTCATTCATCTTCACTAACCGCTTTATCCTGGTCATGGTGTTTATTCCGGGAACTCTGGATGGGCTTCTTAAAGTAGAGACGTCAAAGTGTGTTATTGGCTGAAGAATAAATTCTGGCCTTTTTTTCCCCATCTTTTTTGGCCATTTGTCTGGTTTCCAGAATTTAGCCTCAGTGACATCTGATTGGTTTTCCCAGGCCACCTCGTTTACTATGTAACTCTATCAGGAGAAAGCACAGAAATGAAGCTCCTTTGCTTTGCCTACATGACACTTTTGTGGGTCGTGCACAGTATGAATTAAAATGTGTCGTAAAATGATTCCTGTTTTCCTTCTGCACTGCATCACTTCAATTCAAGGACAAACCTAGAGAATGTATATGCAGCTGAACATTTTTTGTTGCAGTTGCTGTTGTTGTTTTTTAGGGGGACCAAACACAACATATTTCTTCTTCTCCTTCTACTTTTTCTTCTGCTTCTTCTTCCCTATTAAAATGAATTGTGCAGACCAAAGCATCGTACACATCCGACAGATGTGAAACATAGTATTAGATAGTACTCCCTTCCAATACTCAAGCAAGAGAGATGAGTCCAATCAGCCTGATGCTGGCACTATAGCCCAGTATTTTACCTTTTGGCCCATATCTCCAGAAATGTGAGTGCTAGAGACAAAAGAATAATAATTTACCTCCTCTGATTTCTTGGCTTAGTGCAAATTTGGAACATTTTTCTCCATTCCTTTTGATTTTGACCTAATTTGAATAATATGCTCACCCTATTTTTGCAAACTAGTCCTAGGATTTTTGGCATAGCTACACAAAGCTGGTGGAGTCTGAACCTTAGTAATTATCAAAAAATATGTTGAGATTTGTAAACAATATGGCCACCTCAATTAGCTGTAACTCATGATTGATTGCAGGGATTTTTGAGCAAAACAAAAAAAAAAAAGCATGCTCAGGACCAGATTTTTAGAAAATGGAAAGTTTCTCAGGAACTGTACATCATTGTGAGCTGAAATTCGTTATTGTCCTTTTCCTACTCTGTAACGCTAATGATGGCTGGCTTATTTTAAAAACATGGCCACTGTCATTCAATTAACTTTCAGCAGACACTTCACAATGTTAGCATTGAGCTACCTTCACAAAACATGAACAGTACGTGCGACTGTGGTCTTAATGTTCTTTGTAACTTGCCAATAACTGGCCACTAGAGGCACTATTGTGAAGTGTGCTTGGTTAGCTAAGTTATGGTGGGCTGAGTGACTGTCACTTTTTACTATTGTGGCTGAAAACATGGCTACACAGGTTTATGCAAGATCAAAACATTATCAGTGAACAATGTTTGCTTTCTTGCTTACTTGTAAGATATCTACTTAACATTCTTCTGGCTCGCTTCGCACACGAAAACTTAAATGAACACAAATGAGTGCTACCACCACATTTCTGGCTTCATGAAGGAGAAGCCTGTTATGTTGCCACAGCCAAATCCATGTAAACATCTTAGAAACATCCATCAGCAGCAAGCAGTGAGAGATCCTGTGGTGAGTGGACTTGCTAGATGCTTTAGTTGATTATCTTACTGTTGAGTCAATGCCAATAGTGGATTGGAATTTTTTTTTTTTTCTTTTCCATTTTTCACCATCCATGACAAAATCATGCAGAACTTCCTCAGCCATTGAGTCGTCACTGATGTATTTCATTTGATATGTTTCATTTTTGGTTTAATGCTAGATATGTTCATTGCCATGTCTTTCACTCTCTGAACATAGACATGGCAGATACATAAACAGATCAGTTAAAGGTTAAGCTATGCTCATGCTCACAGTCAGATGTTTTTCAGGCTTCCAAAAAATAGGATTTCACTGTCACTCTGTAATTATGTTGGTGGTTAATAGGTCATGTAAGATCTCTCTGTAAGAAGCAGCACACTCCACAGAGACTGCCCTTGTGGCCACTACTGCCGCTAGATTAGCCAAACTGTCATCGGTCCTCATCCTCCTTAACCTTTCAGCAGCGTTTGACACAGTCAATCTCAACACTCAGTTGTCCACCCTCATGAGTCTTGGAATTCACAGCACAGCATAGCAATGGTGTGCTTTCTACCTAGAGGATAGACATCAGGTGACATGGAGGGAATCCACTATGCTGCTCTGCTGATGGCCCTCAACTTATCCTCTCCTTTCCTCTCTCAGACACTCATGTGTCTGCACAGATCTCAGCATGTCTAATAGGCATCTTGTCATGGATGGCAGCTCATCAGATGAAACTTAATCCCAGTAAAACTGATCTGCTGTACATCCCTGCATAATGATGTCAAGATCTTGTGATCTCCGTGGACGACTCGCAGATTTCATCTGTCACTGCATGCAACTTTGAAGTAACCATGACCAACCAATCGTCCAAGACTGGACTACTGCAACTCACTCCTGGCAGGTCTGCCTCTGTGCACAATCCAACCTCTGAAACTAATCCAGACTGCAGCTGCACAACTTGTTTTCAACCCCCCCCCCCAGGTTCTCTGACACTACCCCATTGCTATGCTCCCTCCACTGGCTTCCTGCAGCTTCTCACATCAGTCCGCATCAAACAGACCTGTGCCCACATACCTCAAAGCATTTATCACACCCCCCGCTCTGCACTATGCTCCCACCGATCCTCTAGCACTGCATGGATGGGCCCACCATCTCTCAGGGTACAAGGAAGGCATGCATCAAGGCTTTTCTCTGTTCTGGCATCTAGGTGGTGGAATGAACTTCCCCAAGCTGTGCTTGACTTACTAGCCAGTCTTGAAATGATGACTAATGACATAGCTCTTCATGAAGTATTTTTTTATTTGAAAAAATCCTTGTCTTGTTTTTTTCATGCTGTACCAACCTCCCCAACAAGGTTTTTTTTAGACTGATAGTACTCTTAATACCTGACCTAGAAAAGCAGTATATATTTATTGATAGTGACTTCAAAGCACTTCTGTAAGTCACTCTGGATAAAGGCATCTGACAAATGCCATAAATGTAAATGTAAGATCTTCTGTCCAGCTTCTGAAATCCTAAGAAATGGGTGAGCTAATGATTATTTAATTTTCCTTTTGGCGTTTTGAGATTTTAATCCTTTAAAAATTTTTCCTCTTGTTTCTAAATATTAATAATCATATGAGACTATTATTAGACTAATTACAGGAATGAAATAAGCAATGACACTTAAAAAATGTTAATTACAAAATTAGATGTAATTTTTAGTTCCCCAAAACCATTGGCCTTCTCTGACATTCTAGAAGGCCCAAAGGGATTCCTTCTGCTAAATAATATATAAGAAGGGAAGCTTTGAAGCAATGTACCTACAGTAACAGTATCAAATAATGTTGGATATGACAAGCCAAAAACAAAACAGTGGTTAATACATAATCATGAAACAGACAAAAGAAAACATGGATGGATAAGGGCATTCCTAGACAACAAATGTACACTGCACTGGATTATGGCCAAATGCAGCACTGGACTGAGCTGGCCTAGTGTCTTTTTGCTCAATAACATTACTGATCTGTTTTATGGGTCTGTGCCGAAAGGGATTTAAAACTGGTCCTGGTTAACAAAGAATATTTTCACATTTGGCCCTGAGCTGGGGCAGGTCTGAATGTTATTTTTAATATGTGGCAGAGAGCCAGTTAAAAATGGTTCAAATTCAAGTCAGTGAAACCAAATGGACAAAACTTATGGTTTATTAGACAAAATTATGTCTGTTTTCATCACAACTTTTTTTTTTTTAAAAATGAAGAAAATGAAAAATTAATTTTTAACAGTCAAAAATGGTTCTTCTAAACATTTTCTATAGACCTATCAAAATGTTTGTACAGATACAGTTTAGTGTTACCTTTTTGTTTCTTTTTTTTTTATCTTTTATCTAATACAGTTTGGCATGTCATTTTGTAAACATAGCCTATATGCAGTCTGCTGACTGACCATGTTCAATGCCATTAACAGCTGGTATATGACTGGTTGAGACTGCCAGGACTATTTCATCCAGTCCAAACATCCTTGCTTTCAGTGTTAAAATTCAATAAAAGATATGAAAGTTTTAATGGCTGGTATACCAAATAGATATAACAGGGTATTTTGAGATGCCATACCACTAATGTTTGTAGTCTTGTCTTTATCTGTTGCAACTACTGTTATGTGCTTAAGGAGACGGTCTGCAACCGTAAGCCTGCTGTTTGCCTTCATGTCTTTATCACATGTCCAATTTACTATTTCTCTGCCATCATTGTCTCAACCCCTTGGCCTAGTGCTTTCTACTGCTGATCTGTTGTTCCACAAAATTGTGACACAGAGAATGGGCCAAGTAGAATGTCAAGAGTGTGATTTTCTAGTATGCCCTGGCGGACTGCTTATTGATTTTGTTGTCAACTGTTTTCAGGACAATGTCTCAAATAAAAGACTTTAATAAAGTGGCCCTGGAAAGCTTGACTAACATGGCGAGTTCCTAAAGATGCTGTAATCAGAAATGTAGCATCTCCCAGCATGCATCAACAATTGACGCACCTTCAGTAGTCTCCACTCAACACTCCATCGCACTTGAGTACTGACATCTGCAGCTCATATCTTACCCTTTAAAAAGCACTTACCAGCACTGAGTCTTCGCATAGCACTGCAACTTCCATGTGCTATTGTGTTACTATTTCTATGCCCAAGATTTCTTGTTAGTATATCTTGATAGTCTTGATAGTATAAATCTTGAAAACAGACTCTAGTTCCAAGTTCCTTGTTCATTCCCTGTCTCTCAATTCCTATTTTTTGTTTTTAGGGTTAATCACTTAAAGGTTTCAGTAGTCTTCTGTTTTTATACCACTTAGTATAGATTGTGTTCGTGCACACTCACACTCACTCTCACTGTTTGTAGTGCCTTTTTATTTAAAACAAAGTGTCTGTATGTCTCAAGACAATGCTTGTAACAAAATTCTGCACTAAATGTCAGAACTGTAGGAGATAAGGCTGCAGGGGGAGGCAGTCAAATTGGACTATTCGGAGTAAACACCAACAGCAAATTCACCAAAAAAACACCAAATTGAACAGGTCACTTACATGCTCATGAAGATAAGACACCAGCCAGCTGCTCAGCCAATTGCTCAAACTGTGAACTCATGCAAGGTAAATGAACTCCTCATTGTTCCACACAATTACAAAATCTCTGCCAATGCATGAGAATTTCTGCTGCAGTATTCTTTGTTTGTCACCCATAATCCATCCAGTTGCACAATAGACACTAAAAGAAAGGGAGTATCAAGAGGAACTCTTAATAATTAGCCAAAAAAACCCTGCATGGCAGCAGAATATGCCTGGCAGAAGAGAATGCAGCCCTGTGAGGATGGAATGAACAATGATCACTCCACTTTGGTGGAGTCTCCAAGAGGAGGTCCAAAAAAAGAGCTCATGCATTGAGACATCACCATATGCATAGACCAGCTGATTTCCTGATGATAAAACTGGATAAACTTCTGAATTGAAAATTCAAGAGTAGGCGGAAATCAGCGGAAACCTCTGCATCTGTGAAAGAGGACTGAACCTGGCTCTCCCCAGAGGAACATGCCAGAATTATACAGTAATGCTTCTGTGAACAAGCTGCCCGAGGAGACAAGGTACTCAGAGTCAGTTGATGAGTAACTTATCCAAACATGATATAGCTAACTCGTTTAATGTGAAAATTCATGTTAGCTGGATAAAGGGACTATACAAGTTGCAGACATAATCAATTCTGGGACTATGGGAAGGTTTATCATGTAACATATGGTGCAAGCCCACAAGATCCCTGTGAAATCATGCTCTCTTCCACTCTGAATTCCAGCACTAGACAGAAGATCATTTTGTCCTACACAGATTGTTGCTATGGTGGAGCAGCAGTTCATTCGGCCCTCCACTTCAATGACATTTCCTTTGTGGAGAAAAAGGTTGGAGTGCTACTACCACACAATGATTACTGTGGATTGAATCACGTTCCATTACACCCTGCCTTTGATCCCAGCTAAATTGGAACAGCTGCATGGCACAACTGTCTCTCTTCTAGATTCACTCTGTCACCTGAAGGCATACACCTCCTGGAGGACCAGAAGGTGCAAGCAGTGTTGGAGTGGCCAGTGATTCATCAAGAACTTGAGAACACTGTGATGAACTCAGCTTTTATATCCTTCCTCAAGATTGTGACCCAGCACCAGTTAATTGAACCATAATTGAAACCACCTTCTTGGTTGTTTCCATCATCTGGGAGATCAGGACATCTCCAAAGCAGCACCAAGTGGCCCCAGAGTAAGAGACAAACCACTTGGACAACCACACCACAAAGACACATAGGGTTTGCCAGAACAGTTCAGCTTCCATCTGACAATTACTGGCCCAACTTGCATTCTACTGTTCAGAATTTTTTTTTACTATTTGTTTTGTCTGTGCTCAAGCCAAAACATTCAGACAGCTACTTGCAGAAAACTAGAACCAGTACCCAAGGGGCCCTAGGTGCTTCTCTTGGTGGACTGCGTCTAAATGTAACACCACCATACTGGTATGATCAATTGGTTTTCTAAGACATGTTGTCTACTCCTTCTCCCAGGGCTCCCTATTGCGTACAAAACATCAGAGGCCCTTTTCCAAAAAAGTGTCATCACTTTCATCACTTCGGTTTCTCTAATGGTATTATCTCTGACTGAGGCCCTTAATTCATCTCATTGGAGACAGTCTGAACCAAGAACTCTATTGTAGAGAACAAAAACAGCTATTGTGGAGACTCACTTTTAGTGCTTCCTGGGTTTTCAACTACACCTGTTCCCACAGAATCTGGGCCCTGTAGAGGATGAGTGGTTTTAACACAGTGGGGAGGTATGGCAATCTGCTTGTTTCCAACTGGAGAGTGCAACAACTATTTTTTTGTGTTTTATGCACAAAGCCTTTCTTGTTACATGTCGGTACTAGCTAACTACAGTTACTACTCTGACATTATTTTATTGCCAAATTTTGAGGACAAGTTTGGCAATAAAATAATGTCAGAGTAACAGCATATTTGCACCATGTGTGCTTTCAAATTTTCTTGCTCTCATGTGAATTTGCTCTTGTCTTCTTTGAGTGCACACACTCAAATTTACCCTTTTCAAAAATGGATCTGCTTTTTTTTTTTTTTTTTAAGAGGATGCATACACTTATTCTGGGTGAACCTTTCAAGCACATGCTTTTGGATTGTCAATGCAAAAACACAGTTAAAAGTCAACACATTTAAATGTGTAACAGGTTTTTTTTTTCAGGTGCTAATAAAACAATTGAGGCAGATTGTTTTATTCTATAATAAAGTTACATTAATCAGTGACCACACAGCTAGTCATAGTTCTTTTGATAAGTATCCTATTTAAATGTCTTGTAGTAGAAATGGAGAATCACTTTATTTTGATATTTCAACACGTCTAGTTATGAATGGAAATGAAAAGGTCATCTCTGATTGATATCAAAACACAAAACAGGCTTGATAGCTAGCTAAATTTGGGCAAAATGATTTTTTTGTGTTTGTGTATGCATTATCTATCCATGATCTATGATTATGTAATTTGTGTGACAACACTGGTCCTCACTGAATCAAAAAAGGAAGAGAATAAGCCCAATCAAACCATCGTTCCCCAGTCCCTGTTTCATGGGGACAGTTCTGTTGCTGGGAGCTGCAATTTGTGAAACTATGATTGACTACATCTGGAAAGGCGGAGTAACTGTTACAGGTGTGTGGCCTTGTAGTCAGTAATGTTCTGAAAGCATTTCCACATATGCTGTGTGTCATAGGTGTTTTGAAAATGGCAGTGGATTTTGTACGGATTTATCTAAAGCCTCCAGGGTTAGTTTTTTTTTTGCAGTTTGCTGAGGGCATCCTATAGATACCCAGTGTCATTTGGAGGAATATATACAACCACAATGAAAATCATGATTAATTCTCTTGGCATACAGTATAGCAAGCATTTTACTGCCATGACCCATCACTGGTGAGCAGTGACTCAGCACTACCACAGCATTTATGCACAATTGTTGATGTATACAAACAACCCCCCCACCATGTGTTTTACCAGACGGTGAGGCTTCTCTGCCCGAGTGAAGGGGGATTAGCCAGGCTACCCTAATGGCTGAGTCAGGGATGTTGCCATGGAACAGTGTTCTTGTGAAATAAAAACACTGCGGCATCTAACCCCTGCTGGGTAGTCAGTTGCAGCCTGGGGTAGTTCAGTTTGTTGTTGAGGCAGCAGACATTAGAAAACAAAATGGAAAGAATGGCCAGTTTAACTTCTTTCAGGTTAGACTTTATATCCTAACGCAGATACCAGCCAGGTTTCTGTGCTCCCTCGGCTGTGGTCTCAGGGCCTGATCCAGGCAACAAGCATAGCCTCCACATCTTATAAATTAGTACTGATAGCATAAATAACATGCCATGTTTATAGAATTTCAGCATGCTCTGAAAATCATAGTCACTGATGTTTTGGACACAAATATATTATTATACTGCCCTGGATTGCAGTGAGGCAGAAGCCTGGTCAAGTCTCAGACATGCACCATCACATGAAGATTTCTATATATTAAAAAAAAAGTTATAAATAGGAGTGGTCAAACCATCACAGAGCATTACTGTAGTGCTTAAATAAAATGGTGCTAGTGCATCTGCAAAAGATTTCATAGAGGACTATCTAAGTAAAGCCTAGTTTATATTGACAGACTTTTCTAATCATACTGGCCACTGGCTAGATACAAAACTTACAGGACTTACAAGATAGAATGTTCCCACATTTCAATTAGACAACAGTCACCTCTATGTCCATCTTGATAAAACCAAGACTTTTACCATGTCTTCATTTTTCAAAAAAATGTACTCGTCTTCAGTAACCACTTTATCCTGGTCCAGGTCATGGTGGATATGGAGCCATTCCTAGCAAGACTGGACAAAAGGAGGGAGAATCCCTCAGTCCATTGCAGGGCACCATGCACGCATATATCCACACACTTATTCACGCCTAAGGTCAATGTACTGCAACCAGTCTGCCTACCTGCATGTTTCTGGAGAATGGGAGGAAACCTGAGACCCAGAAGAAAACACACATGAACATGGGGAGAACTAGTGAAACCACAAAGCCAGTAACCCAAGCTCAGGATCAAACCAAGGGCCTTGTAGCTGTGAGGCGTCCATGCCACCCACTGCCCAAGGGTATAGAATTAACACTAAACAGACCATGATAAGGTCATGAGCCCTGACAGGATCACTCTTTTCTCTAAAGTAAAAAGTGGAAGTGCAGACATGCAATGGTGACTTGTCTGTATTCATGGAAGAAAGACTACCTATAACCTCAGCTAGTTCCAGGCAGAGACTCAGTCTCAAGCAATAGGGCAGGGTTTAGTCTCTTTTGCACTCATCCATAGACCGGCTCCAATTCTGTCCTCCTAAAAGAGCTACTGGATATTTTTGAGTTGCTGCTTGTTGCCAGCACTAGATGTGTTGCTGGCCTTGGTGCTGAACTCCGATAATTGTCAGTCTACAGTCAGTGGTATCCTTATCAGAGAACTGCTCTCACCAAAGTGCCAGAAGGTAGTTTGTTCTCCCTATGTGTTTTATAATAAGCTTGTCTCCAGAAGAAGCCATCACACAAAAATATGTTTAAGCTGTAGAAATTGGCAACAAAAAGGGGGAAAAAAACAATCCTGCTGAAAAACAATGAACAATGAGGCCACTACTGTTGTACGCAGTTACACAGATTTGGAGGATAACATCAAAAATGTTAAGGAAACACTTATTATAAAACAACAACAGTTCAAGGTCCATGGAAATAATAGTGCATAAGGGTATGTGTAAATTAACTGTGATCAGAGTTTGTGATAAAAATAAATTGGAATTATATCTCGCAACATTTCAACAAAACGCATATTAAACAAATGAATAGTTACTCACATATCGCAACACAAGCACTATAATCTCTGTGGATTTAAACTTTGTGTGGGAATTCAGCTATAATTTACGGTAATGTCTGTAGGCTATTTTATGTACAAATCAGCCCCAAAGGGAGGAATTATCACTTACAAGAAAGAGGCTAGAAAACAGTAGATTCTAAGAGGATCAGTAAAGAATACTGTTGGGGAAGGGTGGAGGTTATATTCCTGGCAGCTGTTTCAACTTTTCCAAACTTCTGAAACTTTTTTTTTTATTTTTTTAAATATGATACTGATTTTAGTTAAAGGTATTTTCTGGTTAATTATTTATATATCCATTAAGTGACTTCCTGATTGTGATGGAATGACAAAGGATTTTCCAGCAGCTCATGGTCAAAGAGAAAGCTCCTGGAAATTGAGGGCAATTTAAATATAATAACTTTTTTTTTTTTAATGATTACATTGTTGTTTTTCTTTATTTATTTCTTTGTTATACATGCCCAGAGTAATACTCTTCATGCACCGACCACCCACCCCCATTCTGCTTGCATGACCTTTCTCATATAACACTCATTGAAAGATCAGATTAGCTTCACATCATATTTGGGATTGCACAACTGACTTATTACTCAGGACATCCAGGTAGTCAAGCTTACCTGCTGACTTATGGAGCACCAACATTTTGTTTTGCATAAGAGAGGAAGGCGAATAGAAGATTGCATTCAAAAACCCCACTGTTCAGTATGAATATGAGGTTATTGCATATGGACTGATCAATGCACCTTTTACCGATCGCCCAAGTGTTTATAACTAAAGTCCTTAGAGACCCGTTATATAAATGGAGCATTGTTTACTTTGCTGATATTCTAATGTATTCTTCCTCTTTTGATTGACATGTACTGTATGCCAGGTATTTGCCCACATGCTAGAGAACTATATTAAAAACTGGAAAAGTATGAATTTCAGAAAACCACTATCACTTTCCTCAGCTACATAATAGGCTCCCAGTCTATGCACATACTGTACAAGTCATGTACAAACTGGTTATAGGTAAGAACACTTAGACCAGCTCGGCTGCTAGAACAATTATCTGTACCACACCCTCCATGGTCACACATTGCTCTTGGTTTGGGCAGTGATGGCTCAGTGGTAAAGGCTCTGGGTTACTGATCAGAAGATTATGGGTTCAAATTGCAGCACTGCCAAGCTGCCACTTTTGGGTCCTTGAGGTTTTAGAGCACTTAAACCTTCCTTCACCCGGGGGTGGCTGATCCTACACTCTAACATGGCTCCTACTTCCTAACATGCTGGGACATGTGTAGAAAAGAAAAAAAAAATCACAGTACTGTCATGTACATATGAGAAATCAGCTTCATTTGAAAGGGCACACTACCATACTACTAGTCATTGACAGATTTTAGTATCTAGACATCAAGACGTCAGAGTTACTGAAGTCTGCTGAGTTACTCTCAGTATGCCCAAAATTCACTCAGCTAAACCATAGATGCTGGCACCTGTGCAGAGAGGAGGTTGATGTGCCTATGCGACAAAGCAAGCACACCTGAGAAAGCAAGCCTTGGGATAGATTCGAAGTTTCTTGAACTGTACTGCAGGGTTGAACACTATTCTATCAAAAGAATTGGTGCTTTTTATTACTGTGGAAAAGGGTCCTGTCTAACACGCCATCCCTAAATCTCCTATAGGTGTTCAATTGATTCGAGATCTGGTAACATAATATGCTCATAGCATACATCATTTTCATACGCATAATCACCACTCCCGTCAGGATAGAAAAGTTTCATTATAAGATTAAAATAATAAAAATGGATTGATTTTTAGTGATCCTTTAGTGATTTTTAGTGAACTCTATGGTGACAAGTGGACCCAAAATACCCCCCAGAACATAGCAGTTTTTTTTTTTTTCAATAATTTGTCACCCACCTGTATGTTCTATCTGGTAGATTGAGTGGGGTACAGTCTAAAGGGATGGTCATGAGCTGCCTAAGAAAACATTCTGCCCTTATTAGTGATATCCATTGAGAACATCCAGATCACCCTGCTCCGATTTTCCATTGCTCTAAACATTGGATTGCTGTCTCAGACTGCCTTTAGATTTGCAAATTCAACTTTGTTTGCTGATTTATTTATCAATAAACCCCCGCTCATGAATCCCAAGCATTCAGGTGCTGCCTTGTTACAACAGTAATGTATTTATCATTACGTATAGATCTTGAATCCCTTCTTCAGACATTTGCCAATGAGAAATTCACACAGTCCAGTTGACAGCTTCAAGCAAATGAATACTGACATTAGTACACTGCCTCCAAGACTCAAGCGATACGAAAAGATGTGAGTAAGGTACACTGAATAAATGAAGACATTGGCTATTTGGGCTCCGCGGAGGAAGCCTGGACAGAAATGTTAATGTCGGATGACTCATTATTACCCCAGAAGTCTTTAACAAATATCAGGTATATTTTTCACTGGATATTGACTAAAATAGATTCAATTATATAAAAATGGAGATATATTTATGACATTTTTGCTACTGCTTTAAAAAAAAAAGAAACTCCTTGCGAGTTTCACGATGACAATTGTGTGAGTTCTCTGATCTCAAAAAGAAGGAAAGGAAACAAGAAAATGAGAACTCACTCTGTCTTTGCTGGCATTAATTAAAGGAAAGTGTTGGGAGGAAGTTTCCTAATTGTCTCGGTGCAGCAGCAATATCCTTTTGACTGCATCAGAAGTGTCTGAACTTTCCCCATTCTCTATTGCGTATTTCATCGTTTTCTTCATTTACACTTGACTAATTCTTAGACAATATTCATTTCCTATTAGAAAACTAATTTCCCAGAACAAACCTTTTTTTCCCCCCATTTATTACTCCTATAAAAACATTTAAGGTGTATTTCCTAACTTGCCCTATAAAAACTAAACATCATATCAATAAGCTAATATGTGGAGCATCTGAAGCATATCAGACATTAGATACATAATCCATGTGTTTTGGTGAAACGTAATGAGCTTTTCCGAAGCTGGGTTAGAAAGAGCTCACCAGTCTCAATTAGTCTTTATTTTTCTTTGACAGTTTTTCATTTCTTATCTGGATAAAATGTTGTTTATAATTGGATAGAGAGGATCACAGCTACCAGTTTCATGCAGCGAGCAGCAGAGTGCACACTTAGGCTTTTCACTCCTTTTTTTGTAAATAATAATAATAATAATAATAATAATAATAATAATAATAATAATAATAATATACTTCACACTGTTGCCAGAACCTCGCTGTAACTGGTTAATTACAGTAAGCTTAGTGTAACTGTTGTGATGGTAATTTACTGATTATTCTAATTAGTGCATCTGCAGCCACTTGCACCAGTAGTTTGAACTTAAACGGCCATTATGTGAGTTTGCCAGCTTCTAAAATTTAGCAGTCGCACCAAGCAACATAGTTTAAACATAGCCTAAAGCTATAACTTTAAACTTACTGTACATGCCCCAAGTCGTTGCAACACTCACCATAAACAATGCTGTTGTGTGAGAAGTACAAAGATTTTTATTTATTTATTTATTTTGTGTGTGTGTGTGGGGGGGGGGGAGGGGGTAATATTTTCTTCATGTGCATAATTATGGTCGATAATCACTGGACATGAAATACCGTGTTTGTAATTGCACATATGGGAGGGATTGTAAGACTGTTAGTCTGTTAGTAAAATTGGCTCGTGATGTTACACAAGAGCCCAGGAAGCAGAACAAAAACACAAAATACAAATACAAAGGAAGGATAATTTAAGCCACTGTTTGTTTTTAATCTATTTGGATTTCATTTATTTATCTGTGATTAAAATATAAGCGGAGACACAGCCCTTGCTGGAACTAAATGTATTGTACTGAGAACGGCTCAAAGTAAAACCAGCAAACGCAACCAGCTGCTGGTATGTCACTGCAAATATTTATACCTGCAGTATTATATCTGTAGTTTATAGTTTGTGTTGTCTTATTCTTAAAATGTAACAATCACTAATGGTAACACACACACACACACACACACACACACACACACACACACACACAGCTGAGCGTATACTTCGCGTGGTGGGGGGTTGAGGGGGAGAGGAAGGGTATGGGTGGGTGGGTGGCTGGGTGGTTGAGTGAGTGTGAGTGTGTGTGTGTGTGTGTGTGTGTGCGCTTATATAGGTGAGGTGGTGATTGAGTCCAGGTGTGTGTGATCAGTAATCTGGTGACTGTGAACGTGACACTGAACGTGGTGTGTGGGTATTGTAGTCTATGTTCGAAGTTTGTGATGCATTCTGGGATATGGAGTTTAACACTGTTTCTTCTTAGACATGACAGTAACATTAGTCTAATAAGACCTGTAGTAATAAAGACCTGTAGATTTAACCATTAATAAACATTTAAAAAGATTGCTTCTTAATGACTATTATTTAACCATTAAACAACTGTCTGCTTCGTAAAGGACAAACAAGCTAGAGAGAAATAACTCCTACTGAAAAAAAGATTAGTAGTGCTAGTTTAGCAGGGCTAGCAATAATATTAACAAGGTGATGACTGGTTAGCAATAGTGAGCTACGTAATTCAAGAACAATTCGTATGTAGTTTAAGTTAAATTACTAAGTATATCAAATGATATTTTCATCCATTAGGCTACAATAGAGTAGTGCACTACACTCTCAGAGGTGCCATATTGAAGGTGCCAAGCTGTATATTTGCTTTGTCGCTGGAGTTGTACCATCAAGGGGACCTGTTTTGTATCTTTAGTATGTATATTTGAATCCTGTAAGAAATAAGGTACATACTGTACCTGGACTCTAAGGACCCCGACTCTAAAAGCTAATAAAAGTTAGACCAAGTGCACTTTCCTATACATAAAAGATACACACTAGAGATACAAGCTATTCACCTTTGATAGTAGCACACCAGCGAAAAGGGAAGGTACCGTAGCATTATTTCTGAGAGCGTATACATTTTGAAATAGAGCACAGTCTAACATACTGTATTTGTCAAATAAACTGTAACGTAATGCAATTTGAGTGATTTCAGTTGAGACTCCCAAAATCCGACACATATTAGTTGACATCACATTACAGTATTTCCCTGCCAATTATACAACTATAAAACACAGAAAGAAATCCATTATGAACAGTATATTTTTGTGCAACGATGAGTTGCATGACTGAGACTCAGGTGATAAGCTTAGAGCGCAATTCTGTACTTATTAACTTCTTATTTGGCTGAACCTTTCCTTTGTGTTACTTAATATGTAAAACCAAATAAAGTAATTTTCCTTTTTCTGGAGGGATTTTGTCTGTTGAAATCATTGCATTGTTGCTGTTTTAAATATTGTTCCTTGTTTCTAACATGTACTAAAAACTTAGATCTGCTTCTCTATTTCCCAAATCCCAGCTCTCTTTTTCCTCCAGTTGACCCTGATTTACATGACAGCTGGTGCTGGACTGCTACTCACTTGGGAGCTGAGATGATTTCCGGCTCTGCCTTGTCAAAAAGGAACATTTTTTTTTATGCAGTTGCAAAAAGGAACATTGTTAATGCAGTTGCTGACTGCCTGAAAAAACAAAAGAACTGTGCATTGTACATGATGTTTACTCAGACAACTTGTAAGGAATTATTATACTGTTGGACGTTTTTTCCAATAATAAGAAAATCGACTCAAATGTACTCATATTTGGATTTTCAGGATCTTGACATCTACCACTGAAACCTGCAGCTGGTCAGCCAGTGTTGAGATGCAGCTGAGCACTTGGACATGCTACAAACTTTAAGCTGTACTTTAACTTTATGAAACTATGCAGTTTTTACAGATGATATTAATAGTAACAATTGCAATTCTAATCATATCATACAAGCATGGGGCAAATGAAACATAAAGGAACTGAAATGGCAGCATGTAACTCTTATATTACACTTTATGGCCACAAGTATGTGGACACCTCTCCATCACACCCTTATGTGTTCCTTCCCTGAACTGTCACCACAAAGATGGACGCACACAATTGTATAGAATGTCCTTTAAATGCTGTAGTTTTAACAATTTCCCTTCACTGGAACTAAGAGGCCCAAACCTGTTCCAGCATGCCAATGCTCCTGTGCACAAAGCGAGCTCCATGAAGACATATTTTGGCAAGATTGGTGTAGAAGAACTTAAGTGTCCTGCATCCTGACTGAACATCTGGAGCTCCATGATGGATTTTCTCCTGACTGATGAATCTGGAGCTCCATGAAGACTATGTGCCAGACCTCCTCACTCAACATCAGCGCCTGAACTCACTAATGCTCTTGTAGCTGAATGAACACAAATCCCCACAGATACACTCCAAAATCTAGTGGAAAGCCTTCCCAGAAGAGTGGAGCTTATTATAACAGTAAAAAAATAAAAGGACTAAAGCTGGAATGAGGTGTTCAACATATACTTATGGGTATAATTGGTCAGGTGTCCACAGAATTGTGGCCACATAGTGTACCAGGTATCTGCTACAGTAAAACTGTGTTGCTATTGTCATTTAGTCCCTCTCTATGATAATGACAATCACTACCACTATCCGTCACACATGATTCTCGAAAAGCCATTTGTCTAGCATGCAGGAACATTCTGAAAGGAAATGTTTTTACAAGGAACACTTTAAGAAAGTGCTGTGGCTAAACTGAGTCAAATCTGAATCAGACTGAAAAAGTTGTTCCATATGCAAATTGGGCCTGTAAACTGCAGAACCATTAACGTTTCATACATATCTCGAGGTTCTGTTCTTCTGAATTACCCTTACAGAATTACTTACATAATTAAACTGCATTAACTCATCGCAGGAAGCGGCCTTTCAGTAATTAAGCATAATTTAGCATCTTTATTCGCAGGACACGTCATCAAATCACCCCAAGTATTTGCTTCTTATAGCTTTTCTCAATATATGGTCATGATTGAACATAAATCGTAAATCTTATCTTTCATTATGGTTAATACCAAAATTACACACACTAGTATTTATGAGCTGTGCAAAAAACAAAGGCACTTCTTAGTTATTTGCTATTCACACACACCCCCACCCCCCACCCCCCCACCCCACCACCACCACCACCACCACCACTCCCAAACCCTCACGCTTTCAGAGGCTGTTGGTACCGAACAGTACATCATGTTTACTGTGGTACAATTTCTAGTCCTTCATGCCAAACATTGGATCTTTTTTATTTAGTCTGTTTCCATTATTACTAGGATCTGCTTCGTAATACTGTAGTATCCAGTGTTGTTTTATAGGCTGGCAGCCAAATAATGTGGACAGATTCCAAAAAAAAAGAAAAAAAAAAAACAAAATCTGCAGAGATGAAAAATTAATCTTATTATCCTGAGTACAACTTTCCCTGTTTATTAACTTCAGCATATTCTTCATCCTCTATCTGTTGTATACCAGTGTAGTAGTCAAAACCCTTTCCTTGTCACTGTGTCTTGCTTTTATGCTACATCATAAATAAAATGTGATCTGTTTTACTAGTCTAGCGCTTTTAATGCTTAAAGGCAAGTGCTTGTTTTAAAGTGCTGTCCTAGAGAGTTGAAATACTCCTGCACTGAATGCTAGGATTTCAAAAATACAAATGTGAAACTGAGAAAAGACAAGCACCTGAAAAGAAATTCCAGGGCCCGTATTCACAAAGCTTCCTGAGCCTAAAAGTTGCTCCTAGTGATGATATTCTAAGAAAATTCTTAGAATTATGACGTTTTCTTAGAATTTCCCCTTAAATTTAGGACTAAATCTTAGTAAAGAT
>CM074920.1:3120050-3138455 GCA_037576815.1 Pangasius larnaudii | reverse complement strand
GCCCATTCCTGGACATGCTGAAACTGAAACATTCCCAAACAGTCTGAGCCATGTCTCATGTCCTGACACCAAGATCCATCCTGGCCAGCACTGATCCCGACTATGGGGTTTAGGATATGAGGACGATCGCCACAGAGGCCCCTGGGTTGTCAGAGGTCCATCTACTTGCCATCTACTTGGACGGCTTCGGAGAGAGAGTGAAGAGCCTAGATTTGAGAGTATGTTTAGAATGAATTAATCTACTTAACTAAAATGCAAATCATGGTACAGAATTACTATACAGTCCTGATTACAGATGAAAAGAAGAGGTTCTTCTCTGGCTTGTCTTGGAAGATGCCAGAAACCTCTATCCATGCCTAGGAATCACTCGGAATCAACTATAGCCCTTACAGCCTAGTCCAGACATGTAGAATGATCTTTTTTCTCAGGCCTGAAAATCTATAATAGTAGATTTTATGATGTTTTATGATGGACCTGTCAAGACTGTGTGTTGATATTAAATTATAAATACCTTTTATAATTAATGCGTGGGAGGTACAGACTGAATGGTGTACATTTAGATATATGCTGCAGGACGGGAGTTGGTGGTCCCCCTCAGGATGACACAAGTTTGGTGAGGCGTTCTTCCAGGGCTAGGGAAAGAAGTTGACTCAACCCTGCTAATGTAGATAAATCCAACTTAAAGTGTCAAACTTTATTCCCATTGTGATCAAAAGAGTTCCGAGATTTACTCTTTTTTTGTTGTTGTTTTTTTTTTCTGCTGATACCAGGCATTTAGCTATGGTCCCCACTAGTTTTGTCTTTCTAAACACTAATTATTGGGCCAGTAGTGGAAAGAGCACAAAACACACTGACTTGAGTAAAAGTACTGCTACTGTAGTAACAATTCACTTGAGGAAAAGTAGTCATCAAAAACATTACGCAAGTAACAGTAAACAAGTCATCTGATGAAAAACGCAAAGCCTGTGCAAAGCCACAATTCATCTGAAAATATTCTCTGTCTGAGTAATGCACTTTTCAACAATTATGTTTACTAACCAAATGAGAAGAAGTGCTTTTGGGGTTTCAGTAGCTTGCTAGGTTCATTAAGTCAAGTCAAGTCAAGTGGGGTTTATTGTCATTTCAACCATATACAGCCAGTTAGTACATAGTGAAACGAAACAACGTTTTTCCAGGACCAAGGTGCTACATAAGACAAACACAGAACAACACAGAACTACAAGGGACTACATAAATTGACATGAAGTGCACAAGTGCAGGCAGCACAAGACAGTACAATGACTACTGGGATAGACAATGGGCACAGTAAGTCCCAGTGCAGCGCCGACCAGTATACAGTTCTATTAGAAATGAATCCAGTGACAATAGTGCAAAGAGTACAATATAAGTTGCTGAAATAGTGTAAACATTAGAAGTAGCAGCCTATGCACAGTATAATACATATTGTAGCAGCATAATGTATCTAGCTAGGTCATGTTAATTCATAATTCATTAATTTGCTATGTAGCAAATTATCCTGAGTGTTACCTATAGGCTGTAGCAGCAGTTGGATATATTTAACACTGCAGGCAATCGCTACAGACATCTGAAGTTTGATTCTTGATACTTCATTCTGTAAAACATCAGAAGATCTGGCTAGCTGGGCTAGCTCACTCGGCTACCTAATGGCTTACCTGTACACGTTTCTGCATTTTGGGATTTTGAGCTGTGAAATGCCGATATCTCCAGGTTGTGCAGATCATTATCATGCTGTTTCCTTAGAAGCATTTAAAATGGTTAAATAGCTGAGGTTGGGCCAGGGATACTCATCCATCTCCACTGTCTCAGACACTGCAGACTTTCATCAGGAGACCGCTTTACTTAGACTTGTCTCGAAAAGGAATTTTTTTTTTTTTCAAACTTGCACATATTGTCTTTTAATTGGCTTACAGTCTACTGCAGTTAAATGAGTGCATTATTTTTTTTACTTTGTAACAGTGATCAAAAATAAAATGTAGTGAAGTTGAATATTTTATTTAAAAAGAAAAAAACTAACTCAAGTAAAAGTAGTATGATAAAATTATGCTCAAAAATGTACCTGTTTAATGAACTACATTGTAAACATTACCGTGATTTACTTAGGCATTTGGCAACTCTTTATCACATACCCTCAATAATTATTAATGTGTCATGCTTTCTAGCTCAAGGGTTCAACAATGCCAATATGACCACCTTCTAATCCGTGGCCTCGGAACAATGCCCAGTGAATTACCCCTGTGTCTGAAGTGTTTTTTGAAAGGTGCACACACTTGCTGCCAAATCTCTGAAAGGCGACACTTCAATTAGATTCAATACAAATGACACGAGTGAAATGCTTGCGTGAAAAAGCCGCAGTACAGTCAGTGCAACTGATTAAAGCAAGAAGGGTTATTTGGGATTTTTGCTGGATGTACAGTAAGCTGTGAGAAAATCCATCAATGCTAATCCGAGCACACCCTAAAAGGTAAGCCTTCATCACATCATTTGCTAGTTTGTGGGAAATATTCTGCAATGTGAGACCCTTTTTTACACCTTTTTTATAGTGTATGGGGTCTAGAGGTTTGGAGAGTGAAAGAGAGATGCATATGCTGGCTAATCTCCATGATAACATAGTTCTGTGTTTATCCCAAAGCCACTGCTGAGTTTTCTTTCCCTGTTTTTCTTTCCTTCAAAGCCATTTGCGGTAGATCACGCATAATGGTGTGTGGGGATTAGGAGATAAACGTGTTGACGTCGTCCACAATCTCCATACACCAAGATACTAACTTTTTCATGGAAGCGAGTTTTGGAAGTTTGCGAAGTGGTCAACAACCAAACTAGCCTGCAGGAAATATTTTTTCCCCCTCTTCCAGCTGCTCCTGTTCAGGGTCACCACAGCAAATCACCTGTCCACCTCCCTCGATTCTGGCACGAGTCTGGCACAGCCCTCCCCATTTTCACACTTGGGACAAGGGGTTGTCATCCCTGAGTGGGAAGTGATGAGAGCCCTGCATGCTAGCCGCTAGTCCACTGCTACTGCTGTTCCAGCCAGTGTGTATTCCACTCCCAGTGTTCCTGGCCTACTTTCAGCAAGAGACTTGGACCACCAAAGAGCATCACAACAGGAGATATTTTCTCCCAGACTCCCTTTTTGCAGCGAGGAGCTCTCTAAAATCCAAAATTTGCACATATATCATTTT
This sequence comes from Pangasius larnaudii, assembly GCA_037576815.1. Classification (NCBI taxonomy): domain Eukaryota; kingdom Metazoa; phylum Chordata; class Actinopteri; order Siluriformes; family Pangasiidae; genus Pangasius; species Pangasius larnaudii. Next base: position 3,135,258 of record CM074920.1, on the reverse strand, counting down.
AAACACTATTTCTATTTTGTATATTCTACTGTATTTACACTTTATTTACACTGTTAGGTCAGGAACTTTTTTTCCACATGCTTATCATATTTTGAAGCATATTTCTAATGCATTTACAGCCCAAAACGTAGATTTCTGTTATGGGGCTAGGCGATAAGTTATTCAAAAGTGTCGCGCAGGCCCCGCTTGCCCAGGAGGACAATATATATAGGGTGAAAGGAGCCAAGTGCAGAGAGGGAACAAAAGACTCCACCTAAAATGCGGCCTCCTAGAATCGGAGAGCTTGTGACCCCCAAGCCGTAACGTTACCCACCGAGCTAATAAGTGTTGCAGCGCTTATGAAACTGGATCGGGTGAACTCAAAAACACAACTCAAAACTGGCCTTCCTTCTGGCTGAACTTAAAGGCACCAAATGAGACAAAAAAAAACAATCTCTAACTTAAGATGGCTGAATCTTTATGTGGGAGTGAGGATTCTCAGTCTGTCCTCCTCTTTAGTTTTGTGCCTACTTCCTCTTATATTCTGAGCTCCCTTTTCTTTCTTTCCCTCAATAATTTCTCTCTCTATCCTTTTCTTTCTAAACCTAACTATTTTATTTTGTTTTATTTTATTTCCTTTCTTCTTTTTTTACATATACAAACCCACCGAGCAGAGTGGCGTGGCGCTGCTCTGTGTCCGCACGCGCACTGAGGCCCTCAGAGGGCTTATAAAGAGGCGTGGCCAGGTGCTGCACGTTTACGCTGATTACCTTCCTGAGATCGCCGCGTTATAAAAGCCCGTGCAGGGCTTTACAATTTCAGTGTCAAACTGTCAGACAGTGGTGCTGTACTTACATTTAAGTACAAGGTCAAACAAGGTAAACTCCACCATGCATGCATGCATGCATAAACCCTGTGCATCTCTCTGAAAAGTGCTTTTGTAGTCGTGTCTGAGGTCTGAATACAGATGCGTGCAATTTCACCATTATCTCCTCAATATGCTCACGTAACTCCACTCTGAATATGATCTTTCATAATCCCTTTCCATTTAAAAATTGGAAAACATAAAAACTACAATGTGCTCTAGCTCATCACTCACTATATCTACACTCTGGCCTTCATCTCCACTGCTCCACCCCTTAAATTTACCCCATGTGTTTATCGAGTGCCATTTCTGGATATTTTGGTTGGACTCCAGACTGTCATACTGAACATAACAACAACAAAAAAAAGAATAACTGTGTAGAGATTATTGAAAGTCAAGCTGCGAAGTTGTTTTGGATCATTGTCCAAATAAGGCCGTCCATGTTCATTTCCCGCCCCACAAATCCAGTGAGTCGTCCTCCCTTATACACCGAGTCTGTTCTGCCTCACATCTAATGTTGATTCAATCTCTTCCGGTACGGTGCTTTTGCCCTGGAGAGAAATGAGTTAGTCAGAGACAGAAAGCCGAGGTCAGGATGTCAGCTGAAAGTTAAACTGCTCCGGGAACCCCGTGCAGCACTAATGAAAGGTTTCACACTTGCCTTCCTCATCCGCATGCACTCGATATTATTTGTCCCCTTGAATGAATGCGGAGGGAATATTAACAGCAGCTGGGCACAGCCTAGAGAGTGTTTATAAAAACGGCCAAAGCGTTTGCTTAAGGACTTCATAAGACATTTAAAAACATGGTTCTATGTCATACAATTGCTGAAAGTGTTCAGTCTATGTGTACGGACACTTCCTATTTGCGAGAGTCCTTATGAATATCACTAGGGTCCTCTATATGACGTGCTCCCAGATGAAGTGCACTGAGCCCCTTTTCCCTCTCATCTGATACCAAACGCTTGCATTTCAAAGATTCTGCCACATGTTGGGCTCGGTGTCAGAATCGCAGGCGAGTTTGTCCCAGTTTTTTTGCTCACAGTTGGGACTTGCTAGCCACACGGGAGGAAATTTTCCATTTACACTGATTACTGCTCCCCATTGCTGAACTATAAAGTGTGTCTGTGCAAGGTTAAAGCCATTAGACCATGGAGTGTAGGAAGAAGAAAAAAACGTGCCCTTTAATTGGTTCATCTGCGTCCCATGCTGCTCATATAGCACTTTTATCACACTGCGGCAGGTAATGTAACAGTAAATAAGGAAAGATAGATGTGGACCTTCTAAATAAATATATAACAGCATAAATATATGTTTGTCCAGGATTGACTTTTGATAAGTATGAAATGGTTGCATATACATTTTAGGACAAGTGTGTTCACAGATGGGAAATGGCAATTTTTTAGGAAGGAAAATTGCAGAAAATAATGTTGACCTACAAAAAGTCAAAGTCCGTGTCCATTTAAAATCCAAAGCACTGACTGTGGAGAAAGAAACAGTCTGTGAGTGATGTGTAAATCTGTTTGTAGTATTTACAAGTATGTCAAGTCTTATTGCATTGTATTAACAATATCTGTAAAACGATCTCAGACTTCAGACAACGATCTCAAACTTCTCAACTACACGACCAACTCCACTTGACTTTCTTTGTAATTGTATGTTAATTAAAGACGTTATTAGTAATGATCAGCTGCTAGAACTCTAAGCAAATGTTAATTAATGAACTAACTGATATGATGAAGTTTCTTTCCACTTATGGAATTTGTGCTTCTGAAGAACATGTTACAGTCACCATGGTTACAGATGAGAAAAACACTGTTGCCAGACAACCGGGAAATGACCAAGCACAAACTAGCTAACTACCTACTGATGAAAAGTCTGACTGAATTCCCTAATTCCCTAATTGCTGTGTTATTTTCTTTAAAGCAGCTTGCCTATGATGTTGCATTAGCGGCAGTAATTTAGAAAGCTTGACCAGATCAGCCTTTGTTTTTTTTTTTTAAAAAAAAGGTAGATTTTTCAGCAAGATAACAATAGTGAAGTCTTCTGTATGAAAAAAAAGAAAAACCCATAAAGGCAGAATGACAGTGAAAATTAAACGTAAACATTTCTCTCAGATAAATTGCTCAGAAATAAAGATTACTTGGAAAACTCTCTGTAGGACTAAAATTACATTATAACAGCATGAACTGCGAACTGAGCTTCAATGGGTGTCATCATGTTGAGAACCCATGGCTCTCAGAACACTTTGACATCCTAATTGGTGAACGCAGTGAAAAAGGACCCCATTACACACTCCTCAGGGGTTTCTCCAACATTCTGAAAGGCGCAATAGGCATTGTTTTATTTCTTACGAGTACAAATAGCCTGGAAAATACATAGAATAGGGTAAAAAATAACGGTTTAAGCCACGGACTCAACACTGAGACCTGAGAAAACTGTTTGGAAAACTACATTACAGTCCAGAAGGCTTGTTTGTGTTAACTTGGGCCTCTTGTCATTCATTTTATAGACATTCTGCAACACTCTGCCCAATCTCAGTCTGAAACCAGTAAGTGCCCAGCACAGCCAGATAATTCTCCTGAGAGCAAAAACACCTGCCGTTCTTTGAAAAAACCTAATGACAGGAAACTCAGTAAACCAGAATAAACACTGGCAGAGCTTTTGCAAGAAGCTGGACACAGAATTAGTGATGGTTTCCCTGCTCAGGTATAAAAAACACAATTTGTATAAAGTTTTGAATTGTTTGTTTTACATAATAAATCAAGTGGATACGTTTTTTTTTTTTCATTACAAAGGAAAAAAGTACAACAAAGGCACTCTCGAGCATCCTCATAAATCATCATGAGCCAAATTTTGCACGTCTGTAGAGTTATAAAGCAGCTGAATGGCCTACCTTTTAGCTAACAATGCTAACGTGGTAATGCACACACACTTACAAGCTTATTACAAACCAAAAAGAACGGTGAATGCAGTCAGGAACATCTGCATGAATCAGTATAAGTCAAATTTTGCTTGTTTACACAGTAGTGTTATAACATGGCTTTCAAGCAGTTGAATGTCCGAGTGCGATTTAAAGCGGTCATGATAGACCTTGCTAATGCTAACTCTAGTTAGCATGCTTACTCTAATTGAACCATCGTAAGTTCTGGGGGCGGAGCTTTGTGTATAAAGGAAGGAATGGGGATGCGCTCAAGTAGTGAGTCCACTTTCTTAACTGTTAGATACCTAATCTTGCCAAATTTTGACAAATCTTGCTAATAAAGTTATTAACTTCCTAAAATGGTTCTACTTAGAACCTTTTCTGAATAATATTTGAATGTACTGTACGTGAATATTGAATATTTCGAATATTTTTTGATATTTAAAAAAAAAAATCACAATACAAAGAAAATGATTTGGACTAAAATAAAACTGACTCAGTCTTGGTATAGTGCTATATTCTTTCAGCTTCTTCTTTAATAGTTTATACAATCACTTTACAAGTAAAAACCTCATCAACTGCATATCAGCACTAGCAGATTCTCAGCTTAGAGCGCTGACAACGTTGTTCATTGAAAATCTCACAGATTGATATATTCCGCAACTAATGATGAATATAGTGTGAGTGATATTTGAGATTTGTCGGTAATAAGCTAAATAACTTTCTTTTCCCACAGTAAGTCCCAGTCCCAATCCCAGAGACCCCATATTATGTCCTTTTTTTCCATTCCTTGGTTCCTCTTCAGTAACTGCTTTATCCTGGTCACGGTTGCTGTTGAGTACTACATGAGTACTACATGCATGCACTTTATCATCTTGTTTTTTTCTGACAATGAAAGAAACCCCACAGACTTAAGCCTACAAACTCCAACTGTTTCCTAGACAGCTGTTGTCTGTGTGACTGAACACACACACACACACACACACACACACACACACAGCAACCACCTGTCCCAGTCACAATTCATTTTCATCGCACCATGCATTGGCGACGTTGGGCCACCCTCTATGCCAAAGCGAGTGGCATGGATTTTCAGTCAACTGCTATTACACACATACACCCACCCACACACACACACACACACACACACACACACGCACACAGACACAACCTCTCGCTCTCGCTGCTCCCCAGGCCACAGGGTTGAGCAAGCGTGAAGAGAGAAGGCAAACAAGGGTGAAGGAGAGCAGAGAGTACAGCAAGTCGGGGGATTGAATGAGAAAACGAGAGAGAGAGAGAGAGAGAGAGAGAGAGAGAGAGATTGGATAGGGAGGGAGATGATGATTGAGAGGGAGGTTCTGGGATAAAGAGATTAAGAGATGATGGCACTGCACAGTCCAGGGAAAAAAAAAATGACTGGACAATCTTACTGTTACTTTTTAACTCAGCTTACATTTTAACTCATATAAGGTTCTGGACACGTCCATAAATATTTGGACACTGGTCATTACCACAGTATGCTAGGGTAGAAATTAAATAATAAATAATGATAATAATTAATTAATAAGAAATGAAGAAAAAAGTAGGAATTACAGCAATTTTTATATGCAGCCCCCCTTTTTAAGGGACCAAAAGTAATTTTGACAATTGGCTGCGCAGCTGTTCCATGGTGAGGTTATTTCCAGATAGGCAGATAAATGTGACATGATTTCAAGTGTGGCATTTACATTTGGAATCTGTTGCTGTTAACTCTCAATATGAAGTCCAAAGAGCTGTCACTGCCATTAAGCAAGCCATCATTAGGCTGAAAAATCAAAAACAAACCCAGCAGAGTGAGCGCAAAAACATTAGTTGTGTGGCCAAATCAACTATTCGGTACATTTATTAAAAGAAAGAACGCAGTGGTGAGCTCGGGAATGAAAAGACAATGGAAAACAACTGTAGTAGATGAAAGAATCCACAACAGTTGGCCAAATCAAGAATACCGAAGAATGACAGGAAGAGAAGGGTATGGAGAAGGAAGTGCTCATGATCTGAAGCATACCACCTCATCTTATGGCGTGGATGTGTATGGCTCCCAGTGGTCCTGGTTCCTTTTATTATTATTGTATTTATTGATGATGCGACTGCTGACAAAAGCAGCAGGATGAATTCTGAAGTGTATAGGGCTATATTATCTGCTCATTCAGCCAAATGCTTCAAAACCCATTGGACGGCGCTTCACACTGCAGATGGACGATGACCCAAAGCGTACTTCGAAAGCAAGCCAGGCCTTTTTTTAAGGTAAAGAAGTGGAATGTTCTGCAGTGGCCAAGTCAAACGCATGACCTGAAACTTATTGAGCTGCATTTCAATTGCTGAAGGCAAAACGCCCCAAGAACAAGCAGGAACTGAAGGCGGCTGCAGTAAAGGCTTGGCTCAGCATCACTAGGGATGAAACCCAAGGTCTGGTGATGTCTATCTGTTCCAGATTCCAGGCATTCGATAAGTATTAAAAGCGACAATTTATTGATTATTAGTTTGTATTGAAAACACATAAAAAGTGCTGTAATTATTACACTCTATACCCAATTTGGATGCAACGATCCCCTGATTAAGAACCCTCCGAACATACAACATGACGAACCTTGAGCAAATGAGCTACAACTGCAGAAAACCACATCATATTCCACTCCTAAAAGCTGAGAACAAGAATCTGGTGTGTACAGTCTCATCGAAACCGGACAGTTAAAGATTGGGGGGAATAAAAACAGGCGATGTTGTGGCCCATCTATTTTATAATCACTCTAATCTATTCTATTACAATCACCTATTAACACAGTGTCATAAAGCATAGCACGTTTGTTTATTGTCAGAAGTTGTGTATATGCAGTAGAAGTCGATTATTTCACATCGTTTTTACATTTGCATGAGCTTTTTGACACCACTTTCAGATTGCAACATCCGTTTGAGTGTCAATTATATCAACAAAGCACTGTATAGTAGCGTCATATTTCACTATAGAAACAATTTCTCTCCCTTTTATAACTCATGTAATGCCCAGTAAGATCTGATTTCAGACGCTCAAATCCTGCTGTGATCATGGCGTCATAAAAAGCGATAAAAGAGAGAAATCTATTATGATACCCTGCAATAGCACATCGCTGGAGTGACTCCAGCGCATGCTGAAGCACTACAGTGCCACCTTTGGGGAACATCAGCACCCTTTTACATCATTACATCACGCCACTCGTTTGTTATGTATGTTCGTTTATTTGCTGCTTATGGGTTTGACCTTCAAGCTGTTCTGAGTGAAGTCAACAAAACAAAGACAGGATAGCTTGGATAAACGTTGAACGAGCCCCTGTATGAAGCAAAGCACCCGCCCACCCCCCACCAAATTCTTTTTCTCGAGTCCGCTTCCTCTTTTCCATTCATTTCCTCTCCGCCATGGGCGACGTTCCATGATGGCAGCGTTGCTTTTATTGCTATTTTTAACATCATCACTTGAACATAACAAATGACTCCCGGAAGCCCTCGGAGCACTCGCACAAACTTTCTTATTTGTAGCAAAAAAAAAAAAAAAAACTGAAGGTGGGTTTGGGGTCAGATAGAAATATCTGACTGGATAAAGAAAAGAGTTTTTAAATCTGGTCAAAAGAAGCACTGAACTTTTTTTTTTCCTCCTTGCTTTGTGCTTTCACCCACAGATATTTAAAACATTACATAAGAATTGAATCACTTCTTAGCCTTACTAATTTATCTTTATTATTTTCCATGTTTATGGCCATGTTTTTGAAGAGATCAAACCCATCCTCAGGTCAAAAGTGATTTTTTTTTTTTCAGTAGTTAGAGACAACCAGTAAATATTAGAAGCAGTTTTTGCATCAAAGAACTATTTCTGGTCTGTAGTACACTTGAAACACATTTCATGGTCATACTGACGCCTGACTGACATCCCCATACAAGATGAATGCCATCCGGCACCTGTTGCTTTATTAACGATGTCACTGCTATAATTCCTCATGTTTTCTTCATGTTTTGCTTGACAGTTCCCATGTTGCGAACCATCTGCATTCCTGTCACAGTGTAATAGTGATGGTTAAAATATTTTAAAAAAATGGCAGGAAGGGCCACAAAAAAATGAATACATACTTAGAAATAAGAGTGTGGTGCCACAGCGCTGCAGAGTTCTCAATGCTGATTGGTCAGAAGGCCTTGATTTATTTTCAGCAGTGCCAGCTCACAGTAATTCAACTCACAGGTTTATATTAACGCACTTCTTCTAATAATATCATTTCTAGAGTAACAACATACTCAGGGATCTTTGTGATTTTTAAATGTTTCATTGTTGATATGGAGATATGGAGATATAAGTCTCCGGTGTCAGAGGTAAAGCTGCGTAATGACACAAGCTGCATTTTTTTTTTCCTAATTAATTTCAAGAGAGAGAATAAACTTCTGTTTTGGCTGGTAAGGGACTGTTCACAGTAGAGCTGCTAACAAATCTGTGATAACAGGAATTAGCAGATGCTGTCCAACATTAAACATAACTATAAATAGATAAAACGTATGTGTCAATACACAGTATTTTCTTTTAATTGTCAGCATTGGCAAACTGCTATAGGAAAATTCATCAAATTCAAGTTGATAAAAGTAGCTCTGCTTTGCGTCAGCTCACATCACACCACACCACCGTGTTGTGAAGTCTTTTCCTAATACAGCACACTCCCCAAATATCTCATTCCTTACTTACTGTATACAGGCATTTTTTGAATCATCATAGCTTCTGAGCGCATTTCAAACAGTACAACTTCTTGGCCTAAACCCACACACTGAATGAAATTGCACAGTAGATATAGACATAGATAGATTCCTCTACCATAAATGATTTATTTTATAATTTCTCCAAAAAAAACAGATGCACATTTTTATTCAGCTGATGCAAATTTTTCAAGAGTACATTATTTAAAACTCGGCCAGATCCCTTCTTGTGTCTGACCGACCCGTAACCGATGTATCTGAATAGCTTCTTAAGTCACGAACTGTGGAACCTTGTCTGAGAAATAGAATTTGACAAAAGTGGATTAGTTTGTAATAAGAGTTTCGGTAGTGGACTCACACTTCTGAGCCCTGCACTATATGAACTGCTTATAGGAAAAGACAAGTCATTTATCAAGTTCAAGAAACGGAGTCCCCGACTTTCCAACGACGAGAGCTTTTTCGTTAGCAAGATTTAGCTCAGGATGACTTTTAATTTGTGTATACATGCATGTCGGCAGTGTTTATGATGAAATATTATCTTGTCATGTCAGTCACCGAGTGCTTTATATTCAGTGTATGTAAGGCCAAGCAGCCAAGCTTGTGTGGGGGAAAAAAAAAAAAAAAAAAGTGACGTCAATCCAGGCAGCATTCAATTTTCTATCTTTCATAAGCATTCAAGTGCTACTTATGAGTTATTTATGTAACACGGACAGTACACGGCCAATTGACATTGTGAGCGTCTCTCTCGGGTAGCCTAGATTTATTCTGGCGCTGAAGTAGAGCAGTACCCAGAGAAGCCCGGCTTAATTTAAAGCCAAACTGGATTACTGAGGAACTGCACGCTTCAGCCAAGTCACACATCGAGTATATTTCGAGAATATGCATTGTCCATTTACTGGGCTTTCAACGCAGCCAACAGTCGAGGCTTCATGAAAGATTGGCGCCTGTGTGGAAAACCTATTAAAGTAGCTACAAGTACAATTAAGTTATTTTTAAAATTGTATCTGGGGCCCTTTTAGAAATTATCTATGAAGTGCTGGCAATAATTAAATCAGCTACAGTCGTAAATGTGGGAGGGTGCCTTCAGCCCATTTCATGCTTATCCTTACACTTTTCTCAGTTCTCTTGCTTTATTTCCTTTTCGTCAATCAGCTTCACCCATTAATATAAACTCCCCAAAATAAATCATGCTACTGCAAATATTAACTCATTTCGAGAGGAAAGCAGGACCTGTAAGTGCATTCACATTCAGCTAAAGACCACATTCACATACAACCAACACCGAAGAGATGCGAGTCATTACCTATGGACGCACAAAAAAAAAAAAAATGCACTGTGGTGTAGATTGGAGCTCGTACTGTTCAAAATAATTAACATCTTGTAGCCGAGAGAGGTGTTAATGGAATTCGTTGGCACAATTTCCCTTGCCATCGATTTCCATGTGAGCGTGCAATGTTCTCAGAGGAAGCTGGGCCGGACCAACCTGCCTGGGCGAATGCAGGCTTGTGTTTTCTGTAATTATAGTAAACAACTGTCTTACTAATGGATGAGAACGAGCAGCTCTGGAAGCCAGGAGACATCCCCGGTGTCTCATGAGTGATCTAGTGGAAAAAAAGGGAATAATGCTGTGTTTCGGATGGTGAGAAAAATCAAGTCAAACTAGATGATGGGATATCCTGCGAAATGTTCAAAAGGACATGTAGAATGTGCAGATTTGGTGTAGATGTCCGAGTCTCCAATTCCAGTCCAACCCTAAAATGTTGGGTTGAACATTTGAGGTAAAAAGTGAGCTGTATGATCAGGGGGGGAAAAAATGGGAAGCCAAGCGCAGCATTATCCTTCACTTCAGATGTCTGAGTAAATCATCTTTTTTGTTTGAATTACAATGCTGATAAATGGGTTCATTAAGGAGACGACAGAACAGACATTTCCTTCCCCAAGAGGGAAGGGTAAGGGCTTTTTTTTTCTTCTTCTTCTTTTTTTTTTTTTTTTGCTGTTGTTGTTTTTAGAGTAATTGATGGAGGACGTTGGGATGACATCTGGCCTGTGCCAAGCAGCTTAAGGAGGAAGAAACAGTTTGTGAAGCATCTGCAGTCTCCAGCAGCCACAAGTCACGCTGCCTTTTCTAAAGAGGAAAATGGCAGCAATTAAAAAGCCATTCGCATTCCACGTAGGCGAGCTTTACTTACATCACAGTCAATCAACGTGGCGTCCGTATCCCCGAGCACTGTTGACTGGAGGATAATGTGAATTTCAAAGTTGGATCACAATTCTCTCATGCAGGCATTTCATCCATTTCCATGTTAACTCTAATTTCACAGTTTGGAATATTCACTTTTTCATTTGTGCCCTGACATTGATTTTACAGTCAGATATATAGCTTTTGATTGCACATTATATGTTATAGTGCTCGAGCAGTTGTGCAGAATTCATTCCTAGAGCCATTACACAATGAGTTATTGAGCTTTTTTTGTTGTTGTTGCTGTTGTTTTTACTGTGTACTGTATTTAATTAACCCACGGTAATTCTGCATTATACTAACATGAACTAATGATTATTGAGTTCAGAATGTATTTACATTCAAATTTCCCTTCTGCTGCAAACAAACAATAAAACAATAGATTTATAATCCTACCTTAGCTAATTATGTCTCAGTTAATCTAATTATAATGTTGACTTGAAATGTGCTTCATTTTTTTTTAAATAGGCTCTCGGGGGTTCGAGTTCTTTCTTCTCCCTCTTGTTTCCTGCTAGAGGCATTATAAAGCATGGCATTTGTGTGTGTGTGTGTGTGTGTGTGTGTGTGTGTGTGTGTGTGTGTGTGTGTGTGTGTGTGTGTGGGTGGGCAGGTGTGTGGACATTTGTAAGCCTGTGTAACACACTAGTGCTAATAGTAATGTTATCTAATATAATGTCCAGAATTCAACCAGGCAAATGACGGATATATGAAATAATGTAGCATTTAGAGTTTTACTTATATGGAGTACTTATTAACTGTTATAAAGTTGTTTTAAAGCAGTTATTAATAATAGACGCTTGCTTTTAAAACCCCCCCAAAGCACAGGGTTAAAGCAGTTATATGTTTTTAATGCTTAGAAATCTATTCACTGAGTTGCAATATAGTTACATAATCCATTTTAACGTTAATGCTAGAATACAGAATATCTTTATTGTCATTGTTCAAAGGAGGTTTCAAGGAGGTTTCAAGGAGGTCTGCAACTTCCTCCTCGATGCTACATAAGAACTAATAATAAGAAAATACAATAAAAGTCAAATATATTGTATCTTATGTGTGCAGCTGTAGCAATGACGTAACATTATAGGCAGTATAATCAGTACAAACAGCCAGCAGTCGTAGCAAGGAATCCACTCTGCGACATTTTAACTCCATTGTCGTCTTGTTAGAGGAGTGTAACTCTTGTAAGTTAAAATCAGCAGGCTTGTGTGATCACACGTTACAGTACAAGCGTTTAATCAGTATCTGTAAATAGCAGAATGCTCCCAAAGCCCACGCCTTCATACTAAGGAGATCTTAATGCAACTTTTCCAATCCAACATTTTAATCAAAAACACTGTTTTTTTCCGTCTAGTAACTAGATTCTGTTTCTCTCCATATCTCTGTGTTCCTGTTCCTCTCCACCCAGCACCGCTTTCCCAGACCCTGTACTGACAACAGCTGTGGGTTATTTACACGGCCAGGGGGAGGGTCAAAAGCAGCACAGATGGTTCATAAGGGAATAATTCAGGGGTGGAGGAGGAAACAGAAAAAAAAAAAAAAAAAAAAAAACCCCACAAAAGTTCACAAGCAGCTCATCAGACCTTGCCACACACCGGTAGAAGAAGATCTTAGAGTATCAGGACTTGAGCAGGCAGTTGTGTCGTCTTGCTCGCTGGAGTGACAGGAAAAGTCACTTCCTAATGTGCTCAGCTGTCTAAGGAAGCATTTCCTGTGCAGGAGGAGGAGATTGTGCACGCAGTCAGACAACTTGTTGCAAGGCATTTCAGTGGAAGTTGGTAAGCTGGACATTTTTAGTTGCTGTTCTAATGTTTAAAAAAGTACTTAATTTCAAGCTATAACAGTACAAAATGCATGGTAGTCCTTCTAATCAGAACCTGAGTCACTGATGTCAAGAGGAATGACTTTTTTCTGTGAATATACTGCTCGACTGCTCGACTGTTGACATCTGCCCATGTGTGTTCTCTGGAGATTGCATTTTAAAAGCACACGCCTTGAGCTTTTTTTTCCCCCCAAGTGTGAAGATAAAATGAAAATGTGTAGAGGAACTGAAAGTCCAGAAAGAGTTTGTGCTTGAGGGTTTGCAGAAAGTGTGCTAGTGGAGAGGTGTTTTAGGAGAACTGGATGCACAAATGCTCCGTTAGCACACAACTGCTATCACTAGTGTCCTGCTATGGAGCCTTTAGTAGTATCGCTTTATTGCTTTATAATGTGGACATCCACGTTGTGTGTTTGGTTGTGTGCGTGTGTGGGTGGGTGTGCGTGCGCTTGTGTGTGTGTGTGCGTGTATGTGTGTGTGTGTGGGTTTGTATGGGTGTGTCAAAATATAGGCAGGCAGACCATGCATTTAAAGCTGTTTGATTAGAAATAAGTTTAATGGCAATAATGTCAGAGGTTTAATTAAAGTTAAGGTGAGTAATGTATGCCTTTAACCTACTCATGTAGAACTTTTATTGGGCTTTTATTTATTTATTTATTTATTTATTTATTTATTTATTTATGGGGGGAATGGCGAGATCTGTAACAGTTTTTAGCAATATTTCCTAAAACAATAAAATGAATAAATGGTGTTCAGGTCTGGAAAGAAATTTTAATAGACCCAGGCTGACAAGACAACTGCCATAAAAAAAATAAAAAATAAAAAATAAAAAAAAAAGTTCATTGTTATCTACACAGCTGCACATTGTAGAAATATTTCCCGTCTCATTGCTGAAATTCTTAGGTGTTTTTTTTTTTTTTTTTTTAGTGTGTTCAACTGAACTAAAGACACACAACAGGACAGGCTTGTTTTTCAGTAGATGAGAAGCATTGAGAGCAACTTTGGGCCTCAAAACATAGTATATTTCTATCAAATGCTTTTACTGGGCTTTCAGGATTGACACATTTATTTAAAAAAAAAAAAGAGAGAGAGCTAACAAAAGGTCTAGAGCTATTCCTACAAGTGATATCTTGCACCTGTTGCAGTTGTCTCTCAAGCAATGCATGAGACAAGGAAAACAACAGATATGTCATGTCAAAATGAATATATTTTCAAAAGAAATAAGCAATAGCAGCAAAGTGAGCGAAGAAAACTCATAGAGGTCTGCAATGGCACATGGTAATGGTGCACTAATTGATGCCTCCTTGACTCCTCGATCCTCCTTCCTGCAGCCCGTGAAAGATGTACCAATTCCTAAAACACACTTCTAGGAATGTGGAGATTGGAGGTTTCTAGATCAGTGATGCACACATGCTTCCTACATGGAAGTCTTTTTATTGTAACATGTATAAACGTCGCATTTAAATGCTCCTCCTCCCACAAAAAAAAAAAGATGCCGCAAATGCAAAACGAATCATTGTAATTGTATAAACAGTGGGTGCAAATGAAATCCTTGAATGAAAGTCAATTAAAATATGCCTTTATAAGCCTTTTAAGTTGTATGATGAGTAGAATTAGTCTAAAACATGAAGATTTAAACGTGTCATGGCACAACCGCTATACAGAAAAATGTGAGCAATAAGCGAATTCACTGGAGTAGCTTTAAAGTGATACTTCAGTGAGCAAGGACATCTCACTGAGTAAATATATTTGTCCTTGATTAACGCCCCCCCGCCTTCTCCCGACTTTCCTTTCTTTGCGTATGGCCACAAGATGAGACAGAACTCGACAGGTCTATGGATATAGATGAGATGAAGAGCATCCTGGAGAAGAAACAGAGAGCTGCTCATGATCCAAAGCGTCCCACGGCATGGAGGTGTCATGACTTTACGGCTGCCAGCGAACTGAATCACTTGTCTTCACTGATGATGTGTGTGTGTGTGTGTGTGTGTGTGTGTGTGTGTGTGTGTGTGTGTGTGGGGACTGGCAGCAGAAGGATCAGCAACATGTTTCGACTCCTCAGATCCAACCAATATGCTTGAAAAACAGTGGCTGGCAGTTCACACTGCAGTAAGATGATGACTCAGAACTTTCCACCTGCAGCTGAGGGAAATGAATCACTCCACACTGATTCTGTTACTGCTGCTCACTGGACAATGCCACCGTAGGGCAGCATATTAAACTCTCAGGATATCAGAATGGATTGGTTTTCCATCAGTGTGCGTTTGACTACAATATTGAAATCATGTCTGTTGGGACAGGTATAATTTCACACGTTGGTTTCAAAGCCTTTAAACTGGGGAAATATATGTAGACATTTAGCCACTAGTCAAAGGAGCAGGCACCAGAAGGCAGTTTACCATCTACACACAGCATATTTCTGGCGTGCAGGAGCAAGTGTTTTAAATTCATTCCATCACTGATTCACTGATTCAATTTCAGCTCCACCACAACAAACAGGAAAAATTATGGAGGGGATACATCTTACATCCCACGGCATAGCAGGAAGGGACCAATGGTGGCCGTGTGTGTGTGTGTGTGTGTGTGTGTGTGTGTGTGTGTGTGTTTTAATATCTTGGTGGGGACCAACTAATTTCCCAACTAA
>CM074920.1:3087667-3113437 GCA_037576815.1 Pangasius larnaudii | reverse complement strand
TTTCCTCTCAGACTCTCGTTGGCAGTTTCTACAAGATTTAATATCCACAACATCAAACATACTTGAAAATATCACTTGGTATTTAATTAGTTTGTTATTCATTTCATTGATTCTGTTAATTAAATGATGTTCTGTGCATAATGATGCATCATCGATTCACATTTAGTAGCCACAGCTGAGTGGTTTGGTCTTATGTTATCTATTAGGGATAAAATCATCCAGTCAGTTGTATTTAGTTAGTATTTTGGTGTCTGTGTTCACATGGAGCGACTTTATAAGTGTACATGAATGGATTGTAAGAAATCAGACAGGATCATTAAGCCTTTGCTTAAAGACAGGAAATTATAATTAATTTTTAATTAAATGAACTTTAATAGAAAATGGCACTAAATTATCTGTACCTTCATAATTCTTTTTTAGTGCTTATTGAGCCAATTAAGATATTTATAACCGTTAACAACATGTGACAGTACAATGGATATAAAAAGTCTATATACCCCTATTAAAATGGCAGGTTTTTGTGATTTTAAAAAAAAAATGAAACTATAAATCATGTCAGAACTTTTTCCACCCTCAATATGAAATTACAAATTGTATAAATTAAGTGAAAAACAATAAACATTTTACGGAAAAATAGGGAAAAAAAACGTAATAATAATCTGGCTGCATAAGTGTGCGCACCCCTAAACTTCAAACATTGTTGAAGCAACTTTTGATTTTATAACACCACTCAGTCTTTTTGGCTAAGAGTCTATCAGTGTGGCACATCTTGACTTTACAAAAACATTCCAGATCCACCAAATTGTGAGGGCATCTCCTGTGCACAGCCCGCTTCAGGTCACCCCACAGATTTTTAGTTGGATTCAGGTCTGGGCTCTGGCTCGGCCATTCAAAAACATTGACCTTCTTTTGATTAAGCCGTTCCTTTGTTCATCTGGATGTATGCTTTGAGTCATTGTTGTGCTGAAACATGAAATTGCTTTTCATCTTCAATACTAGCAGACACCTGAATGTTTTAAACTAAGATTGACTGGTATTTGTAGCTATTCATGATTCCCTCCACCTTGAATAAAGCCCCAGTTCTGGCTGAAGAAATGTAGCCCTAAAGCATGATGCTGCCACCACCATGTTTCAGCGTGGGTCTGGTGTTCTTTTGGTGATGTGCTTTTTTTTTGCACCAAAAATAGCTTTTGGAATCATGGAATTATTATACATTTTGGAATTGGTCTCATCAGACCATTGCACATTTTGGCACATGTTTTGGAGTGATTTATTTGAGCTTGGATGTTTTTTTGTGAGAAAGGGCTTCCGTCTAGCCACTCTAGCCCATAGCCCAGACATGTGAAGAATGTGAGAGATTGTTGTCACATGCAGAGAGTAATCAGTACTTGTCAGATATTCCTGCAGCTCCTTTAATGTTGCCGTTGGTCTCTTGGCAGCCTCCCTGGTAAGATTTTGTCTTGTCTTTTTGTAAATTTTGGTGGGACATCCTGTTCTTTGTAATGTCACTGTGGTACCCCATTTTCTCCACTTGTTGATGATGGTCTTCAGTGTTCCATGGTACATCTAATGTTTTGCAAATTCATTTATAACCCTCGCCTTATTGATACCTTTTGACAAGTGAGATCCCGTACAGGCTTCGTATGCTCTTTGCAGTCCATGGCTTCAGCAGTTGGATGAAATCAAGATGATGTGAAGAAAATCCTACAGAAACAGCTGGTCTTTATTTGGGGTTAGTCAGAATAAAGTAATTGATGACAGCTGTATGTTAATTACTTTCGAACATAAGATTGAATGTGATTGGTTCATTCTGAACGCGGCCACATCCCCAATTATAAAAGGGTGTGCACACTTATGCAGCTAGATTATTGTAAGTTTTTAATTTTTCCATAAAAGTTTCTGATTGATTTTCACTTGAATTTTATATGTTGTAATTTCACATAATTTCACATTTTTCATCACAAAAACTTGCCATTTTAACAGGGGCGTGTAGACTTTTTATATCCACTGTATGTGGACTGACATATAAACTGCATGTCTGTTATTACTGTGTGTACAATTTGTCATTAATACTATATGGATCCCTTTTATTGTGCTCCATAAAGCTTTTTTTTTCCTAAGCTGGTTAGCTACCATGTTATTTTCACCAAAATAAAGAGCAACAGAGACAGTGGAAGGTGAGGTGAGGGGAAAAGGAAGTGTAAAAGTGAGGAGTAAAGATAGCATGGACAGAAAAATCGATGTAAAGAAATGGAGGAGTCAGGGAGCTTGAGTGGGAAAAAAGCAATGTGAGAAACAGAACTGAGTTTTTTTTTCCTATTTCCTGGAGAAGGATGAAACGGAGATAGAACCTTAAGGGTTGGAGCTCTGTGTGTATGTGTGTGTGTGTGTGTGTGTGTGTGTGTGTGTGTGTGTGTGTGTGTATATGTATGTGTTTCATGCTGCTTGCCTTGTAAGAGTGGCCCAGCAGGGCAAATTGTGTTGATTTATCTTGGCTTGTTAATATGCTCATTTCCAAGTCCTCTAATAAAGACATAGCATAAAAGCTCTTATTTAAGTGTGTACCTGCTGTTTGTGCATGCAGGTGCTGTGTGATGGTGTAATTTGCTTGTCTTTGCACAAAATCCACAGAGAAAACAATATAAAATGTTCACATGCATAAGCTTGTGCAAAGACAATGCACCAGAGATGTGTATCCACTCTAAGGAAAGACCACCAACCTTTGTTTGTGTGTGTGTGTGTGTGTGTGTGTGTGTGTGTTTAGAGGGAAGAGTTTGCAGCTCTAGGTTTTCTTTTCTTCTTCTTATATATATATTTGATGTTGATTGATTATTTATAACCTCTCTTTTGCATCTCATGGTAATGCTAGCATGGCTAATAAGGCGTATTGTTTGCCTGTTGCTGCATGCTTCATAGACCAAACAGTCTGGGGGTGATTCATTTTAATGTTGTCAGCACGACGGCGTAGATAATGAAGTGGTTGTACTTTGCACTGGTTGGCTAATTGCTTTTCTAAATCAAATCGATCACGTTTCATCTCTTTCATCCCACCCACGATGCTAATTGGTTCATTCTCGCCAGCTGCGCGGATGCCGCATTCGCTGTAGTGAGCAGGCAAACCCTCTTTTCCCCACATGTGTATATTTAAACCAATTAGAAAGACATCCTGTGGGCCTTTCGTGACAGAATTCCTCTCAAACTCTGCAGGCAAGAGACTCATAACAATAGGCTATTTCTGCATAGTTCAGCACTAATGCCAGAAGAAAAGTGTAAGCCGGTGTAGTTTATTTAATTTTTTTTTATATATATAAAACTAAAGGAGGAGGCAAAAAAACATATTCAAAGTTGACTGTAATCAAATTACGGTAAATCAGTGCGAACAAATAAGATAAATGCTATATGCAGTAGTGTCATAGCAAAGCTATGTAGAGTAATAAATGAACAGACTAGCTTTGGGAAATTATTAACCCAATGGAAATATCAAAGTCAAGTGCTGTTATAGGAAAATAATCAACGGCAGACAAGTGCGATGTGGCCTAATGTGAAGTGAAGTTTCTGTCACCACCCCAAAGTGAATTTTTTTCGAATAAAATCTCGGCTCAACGTCCCAAAATGTTTCGTTCATCTTATACCACAGCAATTTGCAGACAATTACTGGTTTTACTGATAAAAGTACAATACTTTTTATCTGGTTATAGTTACAATTTAACTGTGGAATGTAGCGAAGACATGTCGGAAAACGTCATCTCTGATGTTACAAAGTGCTGGCACATGAGATTCCTTCCAAAAATATTAAATAAATGACTATAAGTAAATAATTAATAAATAATAAACATCTTCTGGCCAACCAGAATTGAGAATTAAACTGTTACATGGCATTGAGCACTTGAAGAAGAGGATATAATGAGGTGATTTTGAATGATGGCACTAAAAAATAGTGAAGGAAGTATATAAATATTGTTTTTTTTTTAATAATTCAAATGAGATCTAAGCATATCGTAGCAGAGATAGAGTCAGATGTACCCTGGAGATACTTCAAGATTCTTGGTAATAGATATCGGAGAACAGTGCAGATTATTAGTTTGTTGTCTGAAAGGATATCAAGGGATTGTCATTGGGCAACGGCAGCCAGTGTATTTATCAAAGACGCACAAAGATTAATGGAGAGGCCAGCGGTCGATAAACTCGATTTCATTGCACGGCGATCTTCTCGCCAACGAGCTGTGTCTTAACCTCGTCACATGATCTTCTTGCCTGCTCAAGCAGTCTTCTGAACGAAAACCAGTTTTAACAGCCCTCTTCATGCAGTTCCTCCAGATCCTTCAATCTGAACCTGAGGGACCGAGAGAGGGGGGAGAAAAAAAACAGATGAGCGAGGAACTCTGTCGAGGCTAGACACGGTACATATGGCTGGGTGAGATAGCAGCACAGTTTTCACTTCAGCTTCAAATTCCAAACCACGTGACCTCAGGCAGTGGGGAGAGAGAGGGTGTGTGTGTGTGTGTGTGTGTGTGAGAGAGAGAGAAAGAGTGTGTGAGAGAGAGAGAGAGAAGGGGAGAGTATTGTCTGAAGAAATCAACTGCGAAAGGTACAGACAGAGGAGAGGGGCTAAGGGGAAAAATGTGTATGCAAGAACCTTTCCAACTGAGTTGCTAATCTCATGAGATTGTGCGAGACTGCGATGAAAGATGTGTGTGTGCCTGCGCTGCCTGCAGAGAGCAAATGAAACACCCCGAAACCTTCTGAACAGCCCCTTGGTCCCTCATGCACTTGAACTAAACATGGTCATGAGGAGCTCCCGAACCCAAACAGCCTCAGAAGGATGTTAGCACACAGCATTGTCTCTTCTGATAGCATTGTCTCTTTTCTATTTGCAGATTTCCCTTTTTTAGTTTATTTATTTATTTCATTTTTTGGTACATGCATCCCTGGTGGTCTAGCAGATAATGATCCTGCGCTCTTACCTCCGTGGCTCGGGTTCGATCCCCGGGCACGGAACCAACCCAGCCACTGGGAGTGCACTCTCAGTGCTGGACAGAAGCCCGGATAAAACGGGAGGGTTGCATCAGGAAGGGCATCCGGTGTAAAACCTGTGCCAAATCAAATATACAGACCACTGATCTGCTGTGGCAGACCTTAAAAAAAGAGGCGTTACAAACCCCAACAAATGTGTGAGAAGCTAAATAGAGGTGATGGCGTTTCAACTTACAATTATAGCTCAAATAGGAAAATACATTCTAACCCAACTTTAGTTACTAAAGTTTTATTTTATGATGTGTCTGGTGTTCAAAAGTGGAATAGTGAGAATCGGTCACTTGGCTGAAAATAACAGCTAAGCTAAGATGGCCTAGAAATACTCAAGGAACTCTGACCTCTTTCCTGAAAGGTCACACTTGTCACACAGTTATTCTCACGTTTCTCCTTTTGGTATGAGATGATTAATGACGGCCCTCCTTTTGTTGTCAGAGTGAGGGATGATTATTTAATTAGGCAGGACGTGATTTCACATATAATACTTTTCGGAACAAAATGATTGAGGTAGAGGTAATTAAAGGTAGAGAGGCTTTCAGCAAGTGCTTAATCAAAGTAAAGATTTCAGAGTGTCAGGTTGGAGGGAAGGAAAAGGCAAGGAGGTGACAGCAAACTCGAGTCACCTTGAAAGTTTGAGATGTTATTTTTATTCATGGCACAGGACCAGGGATGGCTAATGATTATTTAACAAAATCGTGCAAAAGACCAAATAAAGCCGTTTGCTTTCATCAACAGACCTTGCGGAGGCAAATTTTTAGAATGAATTTGACAGCTTCTTTTTTGTGCACTTGGCCTGAAATTCCCCGAGGTATATTTGAGGTAAGAATCTTTATCATCACAGGTGCACGGTATTCCCCTCAGGCTCTATTCCTCAATTTGATTTTTCCTCTTTCCCTGCATGGTAATCTGATTTCTAGGTCACTGGATAACTGTATCTATGGCCAAGCGACCTGTGGGTCATTTGCAATTTCACTTTTCCTAGCGATTTCCTAATCCATTACTTGCACTTCTGTCGCTCGGAAAGATTAAATGTTCAAGTTCCTGTGATTACAGCATGACCTTGATGAGGCTGCAAACAGCGTCTATAGGAAATGAAGATCATAATCAGTTATGGTGCCGCGATTATGCATTTCGGCGCAGATCACGGTGACAAATGAAACCTTCTTGTCTGCATAGGTAATTTTGTTATTGCTAAAAGCAGTGCCTCGCATTTAGAATAGTACACACGTAATTACACAAGGCTAAGCTGCAGCAGTTCATCGGAGGGTCAGTGGCATCGGGTGAAGGCTGGAATATTAAAGGGCGCCACAGCTAATTTGTTGTGACACCCTTTTAATGTCAGGGAACGAAGTCAAATGGTTTTTTACGTATCATCCCTTAAATCTTAGACACCTGTGGAGAAATTACAGTATGATGTGACTACATAGTTGTAGTTTTACATCTCTACATCTTTACATTGAACATTTAAATAATAAAGCACTGCAGCTGTCTTGAGCGCTGAGCACCCAAGAACAGAAATCTTTCTCCCAATAAGGTCAGTGAGAGGAGCAGAGGAAGAAAAAAAAAAAAAAAACGACAGAGTGGGAGTGAGATCAGTGGACGAGTGCTGTGTTGCCAAATAGCTGAGACAATTCGTAATGAACGAGTGCAGTTGAAGGAGTGGCTGCAGATGTTTATGAAGGATAGAGCTGGAAGACCATGAGTGCTTTACAAGGCGTAGCCTCTTTCTGGCCCAAACTGGTGATATCTCTCCCTTTCTCTCCCTTTTTGTCCTTATCTACGCAGCACTCTCTTAATCTCACCTCCCCAGAACCTAGCGAAGGCTCTCTATTTGTTACTGCTCTCATCTTGTTTCTGCCTCCTCACTCAACAACCTATTTTTTTTTTCCTCCAAGAGAAATAAGGTGAGGTAGTGAGAGTTGTTACTTCCCCCCCCCCCCCCCCTCTTCTTCTGTTCCATCTTTCAGTTAGCTCTCCATTTTGCCTCCTTCCTCCCGCGCAGCTGAGAATTTAGAGTAATAGGCACTGCTGACATCTTTGGCTACGTCTCTGCAGTTGTGCCTTCTTGAGCTCTCCCCGATATCTGCCCTAGTTGAAACTCCATCAGGCTGGGAGGTTTGCTGTGGCGTCTTTATGGGTGATTGCTACTGTATGTTGTATGATGTAAACCAATGCAATAGTACGATTTTCATAAATTTGGTGCCCTCACTGAAGAAAACAGTCATCTTTCATTTTGATGTTTGCTCTACATTTAGTCAAAGCTCGGAAAACTGGGTTATCCCAGCGAGACCTGAATGACCAAAGATGTCTACAGATATCCATTATTGGGCCTGACATAAATTAGTCCACAAAGAGACACTGTTATCAGTCCATTTTTATTTGTCCACTTGGATCTAGCTCTTTTGGTCCAGATTAAGTTTGATGTCTTTGTGTGCAGCTGAAACAGTCGTCTATTCTACATCTTTAAGAGACGCATGTTTTCTTTAGATTTAGTTAAAGCTTGTTAAAAAAAAAAGGGTTATTCCAATGACAGTTGACTGAGGTGTCCACAGGATTAGTCCATCAAGAGGCACTGTCCATATTTATTTGGTCCAGGCTCACTTTGATCTGGCTCTACATCTGCCTGTTCTACATTTTCAAGAGACAAAACCTATGACTGTCTGTGAATGTCTTTTACATGTCTTTGTGTACACCGAGCACCTCTGAGAGACCCTGGGTCTGAAGGCCTGTTGGTTGATGCCAGTGGAAATAAATAAATAAATCGAAATCTCACCAATCTCACCAAATTGGCACTGCTGTCCAAAGTCTGGACAGTGATACATGTGTGTTCATGTGTGTTCACAGAACTTTATCCTGTAGCATGTGAGTTTCCTCAGGATTCTCCAGTTTCCTCCCATCTAATGTGTGAATCCGTGTGTGCATGGCATCCCATCCAGGATGTATTCCCACCTCATCCCAGCATTCCCAGGATACACTCCAGAGCCACTGAGACACTGACCAGAATAAATTGGTTGCTGGAGATGAATAAATATGTGTGTTTAACAATTTTATCAATCTTCACACCCCCATTTACCTTCAGCTCTGTCTAACTCCATTAAAAAAAACTGCTTCCAGGCTTGGTCCTTGGTGCTAATATTGGTGCAATATTTTACTATACATAAACATCTGAGTTAATTTACAGGCAGAATAGGAAGGTTGTATAAGTTCAAAGCTTGTTTTCGATGTAAGGAACTATGCAGCCTGTCTATTTGCCACTTCCTTTAGGTTAAACTGAGCTTATGAAATTGATATAAAATACTGGCTGCAAGTACAACACTAGCTAATAGCTTGGTGACTATCACTTAGCTTGGAGATTTGGTAGATAGGAGAGCTATGAGTGATGTAATCCAATGAAACGATTTGTGAGGGGTTCTAGCGGTACACGTTCGGTATAAAACACTGCTGTTCCCCGCCTGTCCTAGCCTGACAAACATGCCGTGGCCTTGACACAAGCTCCCTCAAGCACCAATTTTCTGATAGAATCGTTTCTGCAAGCGGTGAAAAAATACAGTGGGTTCTTCTTCCTGGGTTGATAGAGAATAGTGATAGTAAAAACATCCGAGGAGAGGGTGAGTGAAGGCCCGTAAAACCTTGATTGTATATAGGCATCTTGCAAGTTCCCCTCTAAGACAGCCTCTCGCCAGTAACTGACAGATTTACACGGGACCATTACATAATTTCACAAGTGGGTCTTCTCATAGCAAGAGTAATAAATAAATTGTTCATCACTATTTCCTCTATAGCTCAGGCTAAAGGCTATTTTTTCTTCAAAGGAAATCCATTGAACCGCCTTTTCAACAAATCTTCTCTTCTACAAATCCAGCATATCGGTGTCAAATGTTTCTATAGAAGCGCAGCAGCGGGAGAACTCTCATCTTTCTGGAGTTTTAAAGCAGCAGAGTGTGACGTGGCAATGAAAAATGCACCTAATTAAACTGGGTTGATTAACTGGGTTTGAATATTTGTGAGAATGGTTAGAACTTTATTAGAATACGAGGCTGATCTTTCTCCCCGCAAAGCCTATCATCTATTTCCATTATGGTCATTAGCTATGGCTTCATGTAGCAGGAGTGCCAGCCACCTTCTTCTTGCCATGCCGCAGGGTTCTGCTCTGTTTGCGCTGAACGGGGTTTGGCTCGCCCGAAGTGTCGTGAGTGTTGTGTGTGTCCATGTCAGATGGCACAATGGCATTATCAGCTGACTGCTATAATAGCATATCATTTCATATGGTTTCCCAAGCCAGCTGTATTTATTTATTTATTTGTTTGTTTGTTTGTTTTGTGGGGAGGCATCATCAAATCATTGTGATTCCTAAGCAGGTTCTAAAGACATATTTAAAACATATTGGTCAGTTAATCAGGTGTGAGGTACAAAATGGACCTCAGGGCCACATACACACATTCATATTCACACACTCATATTCACACCAAGGGTTATTGTTTTTGGACCATGTTCACCAGGTATATCTTGATTGAACTGTAAGGACATCTTAATGCAGCAGGATACCATGGTGGGTAGCGCTCCCAACACATCTCCAAGGTCCTCGAATCATTCCTGAGCTCAGGTTACTTCAATCCTGAGCTTGGGTCTGTGCAGCGTTTCATATGCTTTTCCCATGTTTGCATGGGTTTTCTATAGGTTCTCTGGTTTCCCAAACTCTTACTAAGTGACTTAGCTACAGTAAATTGCCCCTGGGTGTGAATAAGTGTGTGAATGTGTGTGTTCATGGTGCCCTGTGATGGACTGGCTTCCCTCCCAACTCATGCCCAGTGTTCCCGGGATTGGCTTTGGATCCACCGCAATCCTGACTAGGATAAGATGAATGATTAAATGATTTAACGTGTCTTAATAATTCAGTTGCTTAGCCCTGTCTATTGCCATATAAAAAAAGTACTTCCAAAGTTGGTCCTTTATGCTTTTATTTGTGCATCTCATACGTAAAATGTGCATTTTGGACCATGAGAAGAAACCAAAGAACCTGGACATGGGGAGAACAAGAGAAACTCCACACAGATGGTAACCAAAGCTCTGGATCGAATGAAGAACCCTGGATGTCTAAGGTGGCAAAGCCACCATGCTGTCCTAACACCACCACTTTTTTCCTTTGAAACTGTAATGATTGCCACCAGGTTTATAGACATAAACAGTATCTATAAGAGTAGGTCTATACTGTATGTTTGACATTCTATCCTTATATTCTTTCGATTTTTTTTTGTCACCCTCTGCATGCTAAATAATAAACGCCAGGTTCTCACCTATGAGAGAAAGTGCAGCTGATGCGAGAGGGATTTAGCGAGACATTTAGTAGCTGTTTTCACCCTCAGTTTAACGCAGACAATTGGACCACAGCTGAGTGCTCAGCTGACAGACATCGGAAGCGCGGTTAATTCATCATTACGTGAGATATAATGGGCCATCCTGACATTTCCTCTCCTCAGACATCATCCAATACCTCAGGCTAGCGTGTTTTGACACTCCAGCACCTATCAGATAATCAGCCAGAGATAACCCTATGTGAGGAAACCTTATCTTATGAAATACCATAAGGCCCCGGTGGCAGATCATATGCCGGTAAAAGTTGCTGTAATTTCTGCAGCAATATACCATGTTCTTAACAGCGTGATGCTGGAGGAGTGTGATAAGTGTAAAATCGATAGCAGATTAATGGTCACAATGTTGCAATTACGCCGAGAGTAAACGCATTATGAGCGAGTGTAACGTAGTGGAAATTCTTGCTAATACCTTTTCACAGTTCAAAGCTGGGAGTCACCTTGAGAGTACAGTGCTGTAGATCATGCGTGTGACTCTGATACCTTGTAATCTGCTATAACAATCGGGGCATTTTCACTGTCAGCGGATCAGATTTTGAGTGACACGCTCTCTTCAGAAACGCATTTTGCTTATTGGTTATATAAGAAACGCCACCATTATATCACTGAAATCATGCTAGGAATAGAGAATAATAAAATGACTTTTTCCATTGGCCTGTTGTGCTGTCTATAGAGGATGTTAGTCTTTGACAAGGGGATATGGTTGTCAGCTCCTTTGAAACACATGTAATTTATTAAAAAAAGAGATGATGTTGGGTAACGCAGGTTTTGTGGAGATCTGAGGCTCCGTAATAAACATTTGCGGTTCAGTAGAATAGAACTCCTCGCCAAAGAATGCTGTCACGAATTCCCCCTCTCAGGGTGCGTTCTCTTTTTCTAGTCTCCGCCCCTGTCCTGTCATTGGTGTGTTTCCTATTTGTGTCCACATGTTCTGTGTTTAGTCCTTGATTAGTTTGTCTTTTATATAGCCTGTTGTTTTCTAATATTGTTGTGAAGCATTGTTCGTTCTTTGTGCATTTCTGAGCCTTCCACAGGACCAAGACTTGTCCTCAACCTTTATTTGCTCCACACTGCAAATAGTCTCAGTGTCTAAATACCCACTGGCATTTATTAACACCTCTTATACTAATATATTTAAAAGATCAACGTTTAGGAGCGTTACAAATCCCCGCAGAACTGTGGAGTGTGAAGGTGGAGGTTCTGAGAGAGTGTGGTTGGGTACACAGTCCGGAGTTGATTAAAAAAAAGATCAAATTTAAATGTTTGGAGAAAGGGTGAACTTTGCATTAGATAAATTGAGGAATTACAGATCCTGCTTGTTTTTTTTTTGTTTTTTTTGAGCATATCTCATAGTGTATTAACAGCATGACTGGGTTAAATGACAAACCATTTGTTCAGACCATAAACTGTGGAGGTACACCAAGTTTTATACCTCATTTAAAATGCAAAAACCCACACAGCAAGGCAACAAAGGGAAATTAGCATGAATTTGGCCTAGCAAATGTTTACCCCACCCAAGTACTGAAGGGGACTAGTGTTCAGTTTTTGGCTTTCAGATCCAATGTCCTTCCCATGTGGAGACAATTACCAGCGCGCTTCAAAAAGCCGGCTTTGGACGGGATTAGCTCCAATTCTGGGAAGGCAATGAAAGCAAAAGACTTCTCTCTAGCTCAGCTTTACCCCCGGGTGGGCAGCCGCTAAAATGTGTGAAAGCATGAGAAGGACGGAGAGCTGATGACACTAAAGCTCCCTGGCATCTAAATGCCTTTGGCTCTCGCTGGACTCTTTTGGGTTCCACAGCAGCCTGAGAAAGAAAAAAAAAGCAATGATCTTCAGATCTGGCTGTGCTGCACAGATGTCCTCCTCCGTGTTGAAGCTGCTAGCCGGTCTCACTAACGAGGCTAACGAGGGATGTCTCAGAGTGAGACCGGTTCCCTGGTGTTTGCTCGGCAAATTTAGTAGGGATTTGGACCTTTTTAAAGAGGTGTTAAATGTGGTAAAGGACAGGGACAATTTTATTTCAGGTCCACAGGTGAGGAGGAAAGAAACATGCAGTATAGCATGGTTACAGATTTAAAGGTAGACAGTAAACCTGGAACACATATACCTTTGAGTGATTGTTTAAGATGATTATGATTATTAGGCTTTTGTATTATAACACAAAGTAGAAAATCCTGTTATTTTTGTAACTCGTTAAGTCCATTGTTTAGAAATGCAGTATATCATGGCTATACATTTGAAATGCACATAACAGACAGATACACAACAAACAACAATCTGAGCATTTATTATTTTTCAGGATTACATTGTCACATTGTTTGTATTGTCTTATTATTGTGTGATTATTTCAGATTATGTGCTTATAATCCTTTTTTAAAGGGTAAAAGGGCAAAGGTTTCATGCCGGTTGTGGCGTGAGTGCCATCATGCCTTTCTGGCTGAACGTGCACCAAAAGATCATTTTATACTTGTGCTTTCAATTCATGGTATGCATTGGGGAAAAAAGCACGGCTCTCTGTGACTCCGTTGATTAAAATTTCAATCACATAATTAGTAATGTGAAATGGAATTCATCTAGAACGCAGCCTTGCTTTTTTTTGGGTTACATTAACATAAAAGCATTTCAGATTGCATTTAAATAAAGTCCCAGACACATAATCAAAGGCGGCACAGTATAAATATTACTCTTAGAGAGGAACCATTCTTAGAAAGAACTCCTTTGTGCAGTTTTCACCGTATACAGTATGCGCAGTGGCTTTGCATGAATATTCATGAACCCTGACGCCACCGTCCCTACAGTGAAGCACGGTGGTGGTAGCATCGTGTTGCGCGTCGCCCGTTGAGTTTCTTCCCCGACTACTTACTGACTTTGGTGGATGACCTCCTCTAACAAATTGAATTGCACATGGTGGTTTTGATGGCAGTTGGTAGCACCAGAACCAATTTAGGGGTTTCACAACAATGGGGTGAATACGTATGCAATCATAAAATGTCAGTTTTAATTTAATTTGTAAAGAATTTTGCAAACAATACTGTTTTTTTCCTCCGACTACAACATTACGGGCTATTTTGTATAGATTCATATCATATAATCCATTTCAGGTTGTAACACTACACAATGTGGAAAAAGTTCAAGGGGAGTCAATACTTATGCAAGGCACCACACGCACACTATATATATATTTATATATATATATATATAGAGAGAGAGAGAGAGAGAGAATGAGTATATACTAGAATTTCGTATTACATATGTTGAGATATTACTCTGCTATTCTTTTTTTTTTTTTTTTAATTTTGTGTTTTCCAAATATCTGTCATATCCTGTTCTACGGCATGTACACAGCAGTGAGGCCTGAAACACTTTGTATGTGAGAGATTCTATGCTCGTGTCTTCAGTACAAATCATATAAACGTCTCTGCTGGTCTAATCATCACTTCATTTAAGTGTCTGAAATCCCCTGAGCAGAAAGACATCCTTCTACCCATCCACTGTACCATGTACAGGATGAGTACGAAACTTAAAGCATGTTTTTCATCCACAACCCCCCCCCCCCCCACCCCACCCCCACACACACACACACACACACAAGATAACACATCATCAGGGCTGAAGCATTTCCTGGTGGACAGCCTCATGAAGGAAAGAGCTTCACAGGGAAAAATGAAAGTGCTTGTTTTTAACACCAGTGCTTTGTTTTTGCACTTCTGTCTTCTCAGGTGCAAGCCAAGCCACCGGGGGAGCCGTTGATGGTGAGTTTTGTTCTTTTATTAGACATTAGGGATTTTCCGTTTGCTTTTTTTTTTTCTGCTGGAGTATCTTACGCTTTAGCTAGAACAATTGTTCTTTAGAGGGATAGAGAAGTGCATTGTTTTAGATATTTATCCACAAAGGCTCAAGTTGTTTTTCATGCTGTGTTTTTTGTTTTATTCGTGTCGGGAGATGCAAGATCAGACACGAACTGTTCACAAGAGCTTTCATTTCCTCATTAATGCAGAAATGGTTTCGTCTGGCACAAGTAAATATTCCCTAAAATTACTGAACAGTTCAATAGCTAGAAGCAAATGTTGCTCTTGGAAGACCAGCAACCTTGATCTTATATACAAATGAGAGGAATTCTGATGAACAAGAACTATTTAGGTCCATTTCTTAGATATGAAGTTGCAAGGATAGCTATAACCCTCAGTCACCCCCCAGAGCAGCAGGCCCGCCATGACAGAGAGGACACCTGAAGACAATAACATGTGGAAAAGGCGTATTTGATCAAGATATCGTATGTTGGGCAAAAATGTAGGGTTTTTATCCCAAATAATGCAGACCTTGTGCTGTTGCCCTCCCGGGTTTAGGGAAGTGTATGTGTGTGTACATGCACACTATAGCAACACTCATCATTTTTCTTACTTAGTTCATAGAAAGAAATATGGCGGAATAACTTTAATATCTGAAGCAATGAAGATTGTCCATACAAAGCTCACACAATACTTGTAGTAATTTCACTGAGCGAGAGCGTTATTAATAGGATATTACTATAACAAGTGTAAGAAGTGTGCCTGGCAACCCCAAATTGTTAGCCGTTCATAGCTATTTCTTTCCAACGTTTTGTCCAAATTACAAAAAGCTACACATTCACTACTTTTATATATGACCAATAATCAGGACATGTTTTCACCAGTCTAAGTATTCAAAGCTTTAAGCCTCTGAACAAAATTGTTCAGTAATGTCCTCAATCAAGCAGAATATGTCCGCGTTCAACGCCACAATGCGCTGAGTGTTTGACGAGGGCCACGTGACTCACCATAACGCGTGATTAGGGCCTTAATTGTCCTCCTTTAGTGGGGTCTAGTACTGATTGACTGTTCTTTTTTTTTACTTTTAAATGTTTAAAAGCTATGTTTGAGGCTCGATCTGCCCCTTCTGTCCTTCAGCAAAAGTCAAGTCGAGGCAGGCAGATGTTCCCTGTGCAATAATTTATGATTATCTTCAATCGCTTCCTTTAACGAGGTTTTTGTCCCCACGGTGGCAGAGACGATGAGGCGCGGCGCCACACTGCGAGGGGACAGCTGTCTATAAAAACAAAGCCTCATGAAAAATTCACAGACTTTATAATAACAAAGTCAGAGGAAGGTAAATATTTAATAGAGGTCAGGACATGGCGGATGCGGTGTTTTGATCGGGAAGGGAAACGTAGTTGGTCCAGCCCTTTCACATGTTGCTGTAATTAAGAGGGCCGACGATCATTTACAGATCACTAGAAGCGATACACGTATCATCCGACCTGAAATGATGACGTTTGGATTTGAATCAAGTAGAGTAGTTTGCACGTTTGCCATCAAGCAATACTAATAAAGAATCTTTTTTTCTTTTTCTTTTTTTTTTTGAATCTTAGACTCGGACAGCAGCACTGTGATAATCGGTGGTAAGTTAAAGACGACATTTAAATAATGCTATTTTCTTTCTGAAGTGTTTATCAGACAGCTGGCACAAAGCCCACCAAGCACTCTTAATTTATAAACGACTTTTAAGGAGAGTAGTAATATATTGTTTAATCATAGGATCTATCTTTGTTCTCCGAGCTAAGCTGCTCGCTCAGATTGCTTCAGTCTGAGGTATTACAGAGCTATTACAGCTGGCCTTACAGAGCTATGAAGTCCGAGAGCAGATATAAAACATTGTCACTTTCTGATGAAGGAACTCATAAAAGGCCGCGTCTGTGTGCCAGAAACATTAAGGTGCTTCACTCCAAGTGTGCTCCATCCTGACCTAATGCTTCCAATTTTCTGCTCTGCGACTTGCGGCGATGTTGTGCTTGTAAAAAGCTCAGCGTTTTTGCCCTGAAAAAGGAAGATCATTTCTGCATTTCTACTTCTTTAGCAGCAGAAGAGTTCCCAAAGGTTATACAAGGTGAACGAATCAGTATGAATGTAAGGGCCACCCACCTAACTTAATTCACACAGGAGGAACTAGTAATGAGATACATAGACAGGTTACTAATTAGATTTGATAAATCTCTCCAGGAACACACTTTAACACTTTTTGAGGTAAACGAGTCTGTAAATTACGGTGCAAGGCCACTACAGTGTGTGTAATGGAGTAATTCTTAGAGTTTTTAAGCCTATAGGACGCAATATATATTTAAACACTCAAGATGTATGTCTTAATGTTTGTGATTTCTTTTAATTCATACCACCTAGCCATTTGTAGCTCTCTTGAGAAGCTGATTTTCGGTAGAAAAGAGACAAAAAAAAATGTACAGCTGATTGTTAACGTATCGGGAAATGTCATCATATTAATCTCTTGTTCACCAGTCGTCATTGTTGCGGTAGTCCTGGTCATCGTCTGCCTGTTCTTCGTGCTCCTTCGCTACATGTACAAACACAAGGGCACCTACCACACCAACGAGGCCAAGGGCAGCGAATTCGCTGAGACGGCAGACGCAGCGCTACAGGGAGATCCGGCCCTTCAAGACGCCATTGACGAAAGCAAGAAGGAGTATTTCATCTGAGTCCTAGAGAGACTGAATTCGAAGCCATAGCTTAATATGGTTTCCGACCTGAACAAATTTTACATTTTGATGAGCCTCCCATCTGGCCAAAGCTTATTCACTCTTATATTCTTATATTATTATGGAACATACAGAAATTTAGAGAAGACATTGGGTAAATATTTTGCCTGGCGGCCCGGAATCGGAGGAATAGGTCACCCATGGATGTTAAACTGAAAGTACACATCTACTGGTTGAGAAAATCACAAAGAGAAATTCTGAACCAAATCAGCAGGTAAATGAAGGCAGAGATGGAACATGAAATGACTATCAAATAGCCAAAGAGAAGAAGTTGCAGGAAGTGACTAGAATGCTGTGGACAAAAGAGGTGTCAAATCTTTTGCATGCAAGTAAGATGAAATCTTTAGATGTGTTCCAGCTTATTGCTGACAATCAGTGTTGTTTAACTATGCAATTGCTAAGGAGCCAGACAGTGATACATTGATTGTATATATTATTGCTTTTTTTTTTTTTATTTTGTACACCAGCATGCTGGATTATGAAATGAAATAGTGACTTTGAGGTTAAAGCGCACAAAGGCATCTTTTAATTAAAGCTGATAGTCCTTCCATTTCCGTAGACGTAATTGAGCAAATTAACATAGTCCTAAATGAGACCTACTTGGTACTTGGTTTTAAAACTTTTGCAACTTTTGACTGCCTGAAATCTGCGATGTTTGGGCACGACCAGGTGCTTTATATATTCTTTTCCTCTGGGTATATGCACTGCCCAGGCCTGAAATGTAGCTATTTTTGATTACAGCTTGAAATGCACGCTCAGTGGGCCCTGAAAAAGTGAAGTGAATGCCATTTACTGAGTGTCGAAGCATTTTTGGCTGAACCCGGGCAGTTAGGATGCTCCGGTTCACTTCCAAATTCATCCTGCTGCTGTTGTCACCTGTCACATCAACCAACCACGGTTGGCAACCAAACATGTCCGATCTGAACCGTGACACCGCCTCCAGCATGTTTTACAGATGAGGTTGTGTGCCGTGGATCATAAAGTGTCTTTTCCTTCACGCTTTCCTCGTTCCATCACTCTGCTGCAGATTCATTTTCACCTCAAATGCCCACAAGTCTCCGTCCTATAATTCTACACAACTAAAGCCGACCACCTGAATTTTAACTTCATAAGTTTTTGTTACATTTCAAATCTAGTGTGCTGGACAGAGTTAAACACACACACACACACACACACACACACACACACACACACACACTATATCTACATTTACAGTAAGTGGAAGCCTTAATAACAGAGATTCACTATATACTGGTTATTTTGGATTCTTGATCAAATTCAGTTATTATTATCATAACTTCAATCAAAATGCAATACAGAACATGGAAAAAAAAAAAACCTGTGATGTGATTGGAAAAGCTCAGAAATGATAGTGGGGCGATATACAGGGTCTAGTTTCTCCTTTAACCCTTTAAACCCCTGGAGCCATCTGTGCATCCTGACATACTGCTTCCTCTTATACCTGCATATCTGTTCCATTAGTTTCACTGTACTTACTGAATCATTTATAGTAGCTACTGAATAATGTGCTTTAATATGAGCCAAATAATAAGCCGGCTTTTTATAAATGGCAAGATTTTTATTAAACGAGCTATTGGCAAATCTTTTTTTTTTTTTTTTTGTCGGCAAAATGAAAGCTGCGCATCTGTCCTACTACCAGTGTTTTATTACCTTGATATGAGTTAATATTGTAAGTGTTAGAATACCATTTGTGCCTTTAAGCATTAGAAATATCCAGATCAGTGATCACTGGGTAACTGGGATCGAGATTAATGAAGGGATAAGAAAAGGATGTGTAATGAAGCATATAAAGTGTGAAAATTATTACATAGCACAGTGCAAAGCACAGAAAACATCGAATGCGAATCTATAATAACAATAATAAAATAATAATAAAATAATAATAGTGCAAATGTGCCCTAGTTCTTGTTCTGTCTGGACAGTAAGGTGACTCAAAGGTGACACTATGCAGTGCAGGTGAGAATGACTACTTTTTTTTTTTTTTTTTTAACCTTACCTTTAAGTTAATTTCAAACTGACCTCCACATGCCTCCAGTCATGACGAATGGTGTGTGACTCTGATGTTTTTCATGTGAAGTAATCGTTGCTGGATCACAGTACAGTTACACCCCTGTTCCCACAGTAAACCTGTACTCAGAAGCAAAGCTAGCAAGTCACAGATTTCTGTGATTAATTAATAGCTTCAAGGATATAGTTGGAAAATAAGCCCAGAGCTCCAATTCACACATAACCTTCTAACCTGCTCATGTGAACTTCCATAATTAACAGAAACTTGCCCAAGGTTTTTTTTTTTTTTTTTTTTTTTTTAATGGCACACATGAAGAAGGCCTGCTCTGCTGTTAGGCAGCAGGAGCAGTCAGGTTATACTGTTAGAACCGAAGCTGACACCTTTACAATTACTCTTGCCAAAACAGCAATGAGATGAAGAAGCAGATAGTCTGTGCTTGAAAATAAAATATATTTTTCTTCCATCAAGAGCTGCCTTGACTGTTACCGAGACTAGAAAGTAAAAACCGACCACAAGAGTTCCAGAGACTCCAGGGAAAAAATGAAACTTGCTTATTTATAACGTTAGATACATCTACGTACATCTTGTTCTCTCTAGTTATACAAATGGTGGACGCTGTAGATGGCTGTGGCCTCTAGGTAATGGAGCTTGGAAACTAACACAACTATTTGAATATGAATTTTATGCATTTGAATTACATACACATCACATTTTTGTTTTTATTGTTTTGTTTTTTTCTTTGTTTTAAACTTGCATGGGGCCTTTAGAAACTTAAACATAAAAATTACAGGTAAAGATATTCTTTAAAAAATCAAATCAAAATACAAATCTCAGGAATTCAGAAATCTCCGAAATACGGATTTTGTGTAAATTAGGCCAAAGGTGACGCATTTCCCAGGGAAATGTAGATTGTTTTCAGAGTGGTCAAACTCGTAATTTAGCCAAACACAGTCATCACCACACACACACACACACACACACACACACACACACACACACACACAAAGCATTGAGTGTTTAACATCACAGTAGTAAAATAGCTATTTGAGTAGAACATAAAGTAAAATAAAACAACGTATTTGTCTGTCTCTGTTTCATTGCGGATCCCAAATGCTTCACTCTTGGCATAATTTACATCAAATCTGTATTTATTTTTTTTTTTGGATATAGATTTGTGTTTAGGGCCCTGATTCAAATATACAAATTTCATATTCAGATTCAGACTTTTGTCATTTTTCAAGCTCCATACTAGACTGGCTCAGGCTTGTAACTGGTGAATATTTGGTTCATTCAGTTATCATTATAGTGTATATCATTATATTATCATTCGGTTGACATTATAGTGATGGTTTAGCAACATACAGTAAATGTGTTCCAGTGCAGCAATCAGTTGTTCTGGGGATAGCTTTTACATTTTTACCTTTTGCTGCTGATTTTATAGAAAGCATCCACGCTGGTGTAGACTAGAGTGAGTAATTGCCTCAATTGGTCAGTTTAATGAAATTGGAATGGCTGGGTAACTTTAAACAAGCTAGTTAGAAAAGAAAACATCCTCGTAAAAGACAAAATGCCCGTAAAATGCCCAGAGCGAAAAAAAAAAAAAAAAAAAAAAGTTCATTTCTAATGCTGATGCAAGGGAGTTGCAAAAATGCAAACTGCTAAAATTTTTATGGTCAAACAAAGTGGACATGAAATGGTATCAGGGAATTGAACTGAACTGAATAAATCTTATCCCCAGTAGGACTGTTGGTTGCTGGCCATATTGCCCATTATCCTGAATCCAACAGGAACAAAAACTATATCATACATCAAATCAACACCAAAGGAAGGAAGGCATATCGGAAAGTACCACCACAAGGTCTCGATAAATTCTTGTACTACAACACAGGTCAATAGTGGTATCTCCTTTTATTTTCCCATCTTGTGATCAATGCATATTACATTATGGAAAATAAAAGAGGTGGGTGGTTTATTGTCCATGCTGTTATATAAGCCAGTGTACTGCACCAGCAGAACTGGTCCGATCCAGCCAACAAACAAACAGAAATATTGCTGCTGCCTTTAAAACCAAAGTCCCTGACTTTTAAGTAGAAAGTGTTTTCTGGAGCACTGTAAAACTTCACTTTAAATGATGCACCTCCAAGTACCTTTTATCATGAACGCACTTCCATCATTTTAAAATATTAATGCTTCCGCATCATTTTGATGCTCGGATGATTTATTCATTCCAGAGAGGTAATTCAAACTAAAAGCAAATGATAAATATTCCAGCTGGGACGGGCATCATGGCCAACCTGGGGAACGACAGAAATAAATTTGCGAAAATGGATGTCGGCGTGCTTTTCAGTATCTTGGGTCACAAGTGTTGAGTGAATATATCCCATGACTCTGCTTCTTGCCAGAAGCAAAATATACTTTAGGCCATGTGCATGGATGAGTGGAGATGTGAACTACGTCATGCATGGCTACATTATTGGGAACGTCTATGAAAAATTGCTAGTTTTATAATAAGCAATCTTGGCAGATCCAGCATTTGAAGGGTTTAATTATTAACTAATGAATTGAATCAGTTGTTAGATTAGGGAAAGTACAAAAAAAGTGCGCTATCCAAATCTTTGAGCTGCGTCACAAATGTTAAGACTATCCTAATAGGAAAAAAAAAAAAAACAGATGGACTTCTGTAGTGTGGCATTAGTGTTGAAACGGACAAAGAAAATCCATGACGAACAACGTTATAACTAACACGTGATCTTTAATGATGCCTAATTTATTTTGTTATGAAGTTCTGAGTTGAATCTTTTCCACAGTTTTCCAACACACAATGAGTCCACTATGAGTCCACATATTTCCCACTACGAGTCCAATATTTGCACCAGCATCTCCACTCCTTTTACATTGGAATTCTCATTAATATGACATTGAACGTCAGTGGAAAATGGCAGGAACTGTAACTGCACTCCCTCCCATGACATCAGACTGGCACACAACCGCAACCGCAACCTCCCACAGGAATAACAAAAAGATGGTACAAACCAACAAATCAGCATCGAAATCAATAAGAACATCACAAATACTGTATTTCAGTACAAACATATTTACTATGTGTCCAGACTGGACTTGAGAATCACCTCGGTGGTTAATTCCTACAGAAATCAGTTCACCAAGGTGGATCTCTAGGCTGAGAGTTGGTGAACACTGACACAACACCTGTATTGGTGATGACTACGTTTAGATGCTGAAGAAAAGAAGAAACCAAAGCTTGGTTAGTATAGATAAAAGCTCTCCGGACAACAGGGTAAATGTGCACTAATATCATACCAGCCACATTTATTAATTTGACAGAAACGCTGATACTGAATAAGTAAGAATCTATCAAATGACCAGCAGGAGCGTTCTAGGAAGAACAGAGAGAATCAAGTAAACGAATGATCCAGTCATTGTCTACAATACGCACAAAATGACTAAGAATGATAAAGTGATATGAAGTATTATGATGTGTATTTTTTTTTTTGAAGGCTAGTTTGTTCTACTATTACAGAACCTATGTCTATTACCTACTATTTCCTGTGTCTCAAATGGTGCATTTGGCCTACTTTTAGTGAAGTGATCATTTGATCCTGGAGTGTAGTGCACTATTAATACTGGGTGATGCACTAAAACTGCAAATAAAATGAAGTGTGATGTGATGGACACTTTACGTAGCCCAGTTTACGTAGCGAACAGTTTAAACTGAAAATTTACCAGTGGTTGTATTGGAGTGGTTCAATAATATGAGCTACTGTATTGTAATTTGTTATTTGGGTTTAGAACAAAACTTTAATGTTCTATTTAAGACTTTACTACCCTATAAAATGAGATATGTAGTGTATGGTGTGTAGCTTTAGTACAGTTTTAGTGCCTTGAGACAGTAGCTATCAGGATGGAAACAAAGCCATTGATGAGTCCATTTAGGTTACTCTATATTACTCAAGTAATAAGGTTGAATAACTAAAATTTAATGCTAACAGCTATAGGGATCCAGTGGAGTGAGATGAAGAAGGGTGTAACAGACACTGTTTGGTTGATTGAACACAGCATGTCAGAGTGGTTTTGGATCATTTGCAGTGGTTTAACAGTGGAAGCGGTGCATTAGCCAAGCTGTGAAATGACAAGCACCTGGAAGAACAGATCTTCAGATATTTTTGAAAATATATGGAGCAAGATCAAAAGTTCACCAGACTCTAAATCAAGATATAATTTAAAAAAAGATGTATCTTTTGTGTAGATTCATGGCTATTAAGTCCTGCCCAATTAATTACATTTCAATTCCAGGTTGTAACATGTACAATATTTGGGAAAAGTTCAAGGGGGTGAATACTTATGCAACCCACTGTAAGTATGTAGATTAGTTTAACTTTTAATTAGCATGATTAGAGTCATACTCATCAGATATGGATTAAAGTCAACTCATAGAACAGAGTAACTATTTTTGGTTTCAGCTGGTGTTTATTTTTGTTTGTTTGTGTTGCACGTATTATATAATACATAACCAAACAGACTCAGGAGGCACATTTTTATTTAAAAAATCCAAGCAACGCAACTCAAAGATCAGAGTGTGAGACAAGCAATGGTCAAAACTTGGTCAGATTCATAACAAGGCCAAATTATAATCCAAAGAATAATTCAAATGTACAGGCACAAGATCAAACACAGCAGAGACTCTCATCCGTAAACAAGGCTCAGATCTTACAGAACCGCTAGGAGTGGCAAGACTTCGCAAAGTTATACAGGAACTTGTTGAACCGGAGGTGGTAAGGTCCTGGGCTGGTATTACAAATATACAATATAATTCAGATTTTTAAAAACATCATCATCATCATCATCATCATCATCATCATCCTCATTGTGAGCACTTTTTTCAGAAAAAAAAAATGGCCAATCTCACAGAAATATCTGTAGATGTCATGGAAACGGAGTTAATACAGATAGAGCACTGCAGAGTAGGTTTGGAGTGCTGGTTGTTAAAGGTGCTGTTTGAACTCTGAAGAGACGCTAACACGCTGTGCCGTTATAATTCATGTCGATAATTCAGGCGCATACTGGGAACAATTCCAGCAGCATTGTAGCAATGTGTTTACTTACTCAATAAACACAGCGTGTCAAACAGTCATGCTGTTGTTGCTATGCAATTTCGTGTTCAGTTGTGAATACAGCATATTCCTACAAAAGAGTACAGTGAAGCAACTCACCCTATGAACCTCATACAGTACATAATATAATAAATGCATGCAGGTGCAGCTTGTATACCATCTCACCATGTATTAAACATTAATCCACAGATTAACGTAAATGCCCAAAATCACAGGTTCATGCATCATATCAAATGCAACAGAGAATACATACCAAAAAAAACGTGTCACTGGTTTATATTGTCATCTATTCACAATGTCCGTCATATCAGTTCCCTTTTTCAGTTCCTTTAATCAATGTCAACAAACTACATCTATGTGCCTTTACTAAAAGAGAAAGCAAGCCATTTTAGTTGGCAGCGCTTTGCTGCAAAGCTAAATTTGAAAGGTAGCAAGCTTAAAGGCCTTGCCATTGAAGCTCACCTTTGATTCAACAATATCCAGCATGCCGTGCGGCTGTAAAGCATGCGTGTGAATCAAACAGCCTGGCTAAGCTTTCAACACAAAGGCTAAAAACCATGTTGCCAACGCTTATTTCCTCCCGGTCTTATCATGCATCAAAAGAAAGGAAGGTTTCTCTGTTTTTTTGGGGGGTGGGGAGGGGGGGCGCGGCAGGATAAGGGGTTAGGAAACATTGAAATAAACCTCAAGAAAGCAATCTGTCTTCCACAAGTGGCGCGGCACGTTGTGGGATTTGCAAAGAGATGGCGAACACTCAGTCTTAATAGATGTCACAGGGAGCTCATTGCCAGGGAAATGCAAAGTGCAGGCAGGACACAGAGAGACATTACGGCTTTGTGTTTAATTCTTTTTATGGGCGTGGGATAATCTGTCTTCTGATCCCAAGTGAGAAATTACGATATTGCACTGTTTGAAAAAAATGTAAGAATTGCCGGAATAAAAAGTAATAGTAGAAGTGTGACTATACAATCCTGATATAAACTGTGATGTCATCTTAAGAGGTCTGTGTCTGTCACTATATATACATGTAGTGTGTGTGACACTGCATTGTGAGACATTCTCAAAGGAGTAATTTGTTGTTTTTGTTGTTGTTGTTTGGTTGCAAGGACATTTTGACATTCTCACATGTTCACTGTTTACACAGTTATCTATTGCTACTACTTACAAACAGCTTCTATACACACACACACACACACACACACACACACATAGATATATGTATATATATATATACATATATATAATGTGTGTGTGTGTTTCTATGACAGCAGCTTTGACAGTATTTCTGGCTTTTTTATAGTAACAGCTAATTTAAAGGGACTTGTATGGCAGAGACACAATTTAAATTTAAATGCCTAATAATAAATGAATTTAAAGAAAATTTGTGCTGTTATTTAACAAAGAAAATACACTATATGGCTAAAATTATGTGGACACCTGACCATCACGCCCACAAGTGTTCCTTTCCCAAAATCTTTCATGTTTCCCAAAATGAAGCACACAACTGTATAGAATGTGTTTGTATGCTGTAGCATTACAGTTTCCCTTCACTGGAACTAAGGGGTCCAAAGATCTGTTCCAGCATGACGACGCCCCTGTGCACAAAGTGAGCTCCATGAAGACATGGTGTGTGAAGGTTGGAGTGGAAGA
>CM074920.1:3069384-3087567 GCA_037576815.1 Pangasius larnaudii | reverse complement strand
TCTAGTGGAAAGCCTTCCCAGAAGAGTGGAGCTTATTATAACAGTAAAGGGGGAATAAATCTGGAATGGGATGTTCAGCAAGCACATATGTCTGTGATGGTCAGGTGTCCACATACTTTTGGCCATATAGTGTATCATTGTTAATATGGTGACATTTTCTGTAAGGAGATGTTTAACATTTTTGAAAGGAGTCTCCAGTGTCAGTGCCGGTTCCTTTCAGTTGTCCAGCGCAGGATAAGACTTCAGGAAAGGCAATTTATGAGCTTTGAACTTTCTCAAGAAGAAGAAGAAGAAGAAGAAGAAGAAGAAGATGCCTTTATTTGTCACATACACTTTACAGTGCAGTGAAATGTGAATTTGTGAATTTGTTTGCGTATCCCATCTTGTTAGAAAGTTGGGGTCAGAGCACTAGGTCAGCCATGATCTGGCACCCCTGGAGCAGAAATGAGGTAATGGCTATTTACTTTGCATCACACCACCCTGTTGTTGATTATTTTCAAGAAAAGCCTCCTGGATGAAGCTCCTCCTGAAGCTGGCTAAGAAGATATGAAGTGACAGTAAAGGTTCATTAGGAATAATTTTCTTAGTCCACTATATGCTGTAATTTCATATGTTATTTTATAGTGTTTCTTCATTGTTATTCAAAAATGTTAGACAATTAGGTGTATGTGTAAAATTACACAAAATCATTTTATGTTTACTTTGCTATTTAATTACACTTGTAATTAAATGTGCCATCCTTCAGGCCAAAAGAGTAATTGCAGGCAATTACAGGAAATCTGTATGTACATCTTGCTTGTACATACCAGCACCGTAATCAGCTGGATTGTGTGGGAATAAGAGGAATGCAGCTAACCGTACATCGTGGCATTATATTACACCCAGTCATGAGTTTCATTTCATTTTGAAATACTGTACCCATAGTGTGGTTTCATTGTATTATTATATCACATTTACATAATGAAATGCACCAAGAGTAGAACAACGAGCTAAGCAGCTGCCAGTACAATCAAGCCGGGGCCACACTCAGTACTGAAATCCCTCACTAGGCAAATCAAGTTAGGGAAATTCATGATGAAGAAAGCATATGCCTCTATCTCTAGAGAGGAGAGAGAGAGAGAAACAGTGCTATTTCCATTAACCTACTTTTCTCTCTCCTCTGATTTCCTTCCCGCTGCTCTGGCCTTCACCCACAGCGAAGGCCAAATCCACTCCAGCCACACCACCTTTCTCCAGCTGTGAGGGTCGTCGATGTGACACTCAGGTGAACATCTGGACACACTGGGGGTGGAACAGGGGTTGGACACACCATTTGAGTTCTGATGGTTATATTTAGACTGTTAGGACTAAGGTGAGAATGACCGCATCACCAGATAACCCTGATGTCCGCAGTAACACCACAGGACAACATGGCCTGCCTTTTCTGGGCAGCTTCACCTCAAAACAGAGCCAATCAAGTATTATGGAAATGGAATTGGACCTGAAGCCAAGGGTTTTACATTTGAGAATAAACTTTAATTCCTAATTGTACTATCACACCTGTGTGTGTTCCTTCCCCATTCCACAAAGTTGGAAACGCACAGTTGTATAGAATATCTTTGTGTGCTGTAGCATTACAATTTCCCTTCACTGGAACTAAGAGGCCCAAACCTGTTCCAGCATTTCGATGTCCCTGTGCACAAAGCGAGCTCCATGAAGACATGGTGTGTGAAGGTTGGAGTGGAAGAAATCGAGTGTCCTGCACAGAGCCCTGACCTCAACCCCACTGAACACCTTTGGGATGAACTGGAACAGCGACTGAACCCCAGACCTCCTCACCAACATCAGATCTCACTAATGCTCTTGTAGCTAAATGGACAAATACTCTCAAGACTCTCTTGTCGATCTTCATGAATCTTGGAATTTATGGCATAGCATGACAATAGTTTGATTCCTACTTTTATTAGCTTTTTTAGCTTTTCTGTCGGCGCTTTTATTTTATTAGCTTTCTGCCACTTATTTTGAATGCAATGTGTAAATTTATGTAGGTAAAGGGTTACTTTTCCTCATTTTGCTGCCTCATTACAAGCCCACAATACGGTGACGAAAATATCTGCAAAAGCTGCTGCAATTAACAAGGAGGTCACGCCTGTAGGTGATCCTTTCTTGCAGTCATACTTGCTGCAATAGAAAATCAAGGTAATGACTTGAAAAACCTTATAGAAGACAAGGTGATGTCTATAAATGAATCTGGATGCATTGGATACTACATTGGCTAGCAAGTTAGAACAAGCTGGCATCAACAAATAAAATGGTGGAGCTGGAAGGTGCCTTGAATGGAGTGGATTCACATCTCGGCGAGGTTGAAAAACTGTGTGATGATCTGCATACAATTAATAAATCTTTCTGGGCTAAAGTGAATGATTTAGAGGGACGATTCCACAGATTGAATCTCAAATTTGTGGGAATAAGTGAAGGGTAAGAGAGAGGACGCCCCTCAGTGTTCATCTCTGACCTGATCACTGAGATCTTCGGCCATGATAACTTCCCAAAGCCTGTTAAAATAGACAGGGCCCATAGGGCACTGCTGCCCAAACCCACCGAAGGACAAAGGCCTCACACCATTATCGCAAGGATACACGATGACCACGATAAAGATTTGATCCTTCGTCTCATCCATGATAAATTTCCTCTGGAATATAACGGAAAGTGGATACACATTTTCCCCAACTATGCACCGGAAGTGACCGTGCGGCAACGTGCGTTTAACCCAGTCACCAAATGTTTGCTGCTTCATTTGGGGAGGTAGCATTTTCTTTCAAGTTCTTTGTTAAAATAAATGTAAATGTAAATAGCCATGCTCTGAAGTCTAGTGGAAAGCCTTCCCAGAAGAGTGGAGGTTATTATAACAGCTAAGAGGAGACTAAATCTGGAATGGGATGTTCAACAAGTAAATATGAATATGACGGTCAGGTGTCCACAAACTTTTGGCCACATAGTGCATCTATGTTGATCAAATCTAGCTTCAGTGCTGGTGATGAAACAAAAATAAAGCATAAGTGGCTCTTGATGGCTGAACCAACAGACAGTAAACTGAGAATGGACATCTTCTGGACATTATGTCTGAATCACCTCATTTTTAACGGACCATTGGATGGACCAGAGTGGAAGGTTGAATCTTTAAAGAGTCAGAAAGCCTGTGAAATACAAGGCACTCATATTTGGTAGTCTTTTACTATTAAGTACCAGACCCTTATTTGGAAATGACTTTGAACAAGCCAAGGGTGGCTGATTTTTATATTGAACAGGAAATGGCTCTAGCAAAGATTACAGGTCAGTGACCAACAATAACTCTTGTTTTTGTGTGAAGCAGTTTCCCTCAGATTTACATTAAATGCTATGTATGTATGTATGAAT
Organism: Pangasius larnaudii; assembly: GCA_037576815.1. Classification (NCBI taxonomy): domain Eukaryota; kingdom Metazoa; phylum Chordata; class Actinopteri; order Siluriformes; family Pangasiidae; genus Pangasius; species Pangasius larnaudii. The sequence continues at coordinate 3,084,171 of CM074920.1, read as the reverse complement.
GGTGCTCAGTCAAGTTCTGGGAACTCCATCCAACTTCATGTATGTGTTCTCCAACATACTACGTTGAAGCAAAGATAAAACAAACCACATTTTCCACATTTGCTTTTTGGATCGAGATACAGTTCATGAAAGTTTAGATAACGTTAACTAAAGAAGGATTTGTAGCAAAACAACTGATAGTTTTGAGGAAAGCTAGGACCACTAACCTCACTCTTCATCTGTCTCATAAACGTAGAGATTTCAGTGTGAATCATGTCCTTCAGTCATTAAACTACAACTTAAATCTGTAGAACAAGGGGCAGTTTATCCTGCTGCTGTGTGATATTTGCTCTATCATTTTACAGACTTTGGCCCCAGTCTTTGTTATATGACGAATGCCAGATTTGGTTCTTTCGTTCCAATTTGGCTCAGTCTGGTTCTGTGAACATTAAGAACCGGATTAGCATTTGCAGATTGAGCTGTCTGAGATAATAGCATGTTTCTGTGTTGTCTGTAAAGGTTAGAATTATTGAGACTTGAAACCATATTCAGCAAGTCAACAACTGGATAATGAGAACAGTACGGAAGCTTGGGCAGGCCAGTCAATGTTGTTATTTTCTTGTCCTTAACGTAGCAAGATGTGCTAATATGTAATATGTGCAAGATGTAATAATAATAATAATAATGCCTGCACTACATTTAACTATTTTATTTGTACCCAATTTGCTATTCTCGAAATCTCGAATGAATGAAATTGTGCCCATGTGCTGGTTTTGCTCTTGTCTAAGGGAAACTGTTTCATTTAAGCAGCCAAGGTGCCATTCATGTGCAATAATCCTGTTAAAGTAATGCTGTGGGAGGCAAAGGAATCATATGTCACATGTCTATTCATATGTCACATCCCATGCTAACACTTGAATTTAAAATGTCTATCCATGGAATAGGTAGACCCAGGGCTGAGACCTCTGAGCTCCACCTACTTAAAGTGAGCTGTAAGCTGCTTGTACAGTTTAAAATCCTGTTGTTGTTTTTTAGACAATAAAAAAAAAGTGGTTAATTTGAATGATTTCTAGGATTCACAATAGCAGCATGAAAAAGGCTAACAGATTTTTAATTTATTATCTTATGGAAACCAAATTATGCGCACCAAAATATATTTACATAACGATTCCAAATGAAAGATCTAATCTTGTTTACAGCAGACAGTTTGTTCAGGGTCATGAATACAATCCGGCTAACTCAGTAAGCCACATTTGATTCGGCCCGGTGTTCATCTACAATGTTTCAATGTGAAGATTTAGACAATTTCAGTATTCTCGCTGTGGTAGAGTGCACGCTAAACTGGTTGGTTCAAAGATGATAGGCTTTAATGTAGGCTAAGTTCTGACCAATTACATATTTTCAATTGTACTCCCTATTGCTAGTGTGGTGTAGTCTATAACTATGCACCATTTCCGTGTATTAGTCTGTCTGATTTTGCACTTTTTTGATTTCTGGGACTGGTATTGGAGAGATCAAATGAAACTAGGTAAAATAAAATGAACTAAGCACAGCACAAGCTTTCACAACAGTCACCCTCATCCCATCCATCAGCCCACATGGATTGCTTTTTAATGACCTCATCATTTAGCCTTGTTACAATTGCGCTTTGAAGTTACACAAAGACTTTGACACGGTGTGTGTGTTTTTTTTTTTTTTCTAGATGCAAACATCAGTAACGTGCAACACTACAGAAATGGCTCCGTTTTACCCAGAACTCTTTTGACTCCATCCAGGTATTGAGCTCATGCAGGCCCACTGAGTCATTAGAAGACTCATGAAGAAAGCATAAAGCTTGTGGTTACTGATCCCGGGAAGCGTCCAGGCATATCGGACGAGTCAGCGCACACTGCCATCTTAATCAGTGTGTTTAAGAGAGCCATTACATGGAGCCTGCGAATCCCCAAAAGGCTCAATTACTGGAGGAAAGAGCTGATTTATCGGACTTTATTACAGCCACATCCGGGCCAGAAAACAGCTCTGAGTAAATGAATGTACATTAGCCAACTTAAATTGTTGATGTTTCCAGATAATAGAAACAGATAACAGACTGTAGCTTAAGCTCTTGAAAAACTTTTTACGGGGAAGTGTTATAGCAGAGGATCCGTAAGTACCAAATAGAAATCCGTCCTTTAAAAAATATGTCTACACAGCACCTAGACTGACTGGTGATATTACAATGTGTGTGTGTGTGTGTGTGTGTGTGAGAGAGAGAGAGAGAGACAGAGAGAGAGAGAAGATGATGGTGGTGATGATGATGATGAAGTTAGTTTGTTGCAAATTTCTTGCAGGATTTAAGCTTCTGATTTCTGGCAGAAAGCCAAGCCCAAAGCTACAAACTAAATTCAACTAAAAGGAAATACACAATGCATTTAAGCTGACATGTAGCGGCGTCCTGCATGTGGCCATTTCCCCCCTGAAGCCTTCCTCCAAAAAAAAAAAAAACACATCCTTAAATACAGCATTGATGCTCCAAATAGCTTTGTGTTGTGTGGAGACCAGAAATAAATCTGCCATGACAGCAGAAATGCAGTGCAATAACTAACAATAAAGACATTTTGTGCCATCTCTGCCTTATGGGTCTCATATTAAAGACCATTCCACAGCAGTAACAAATAAATGCACTAAATAAATCTAATCAGACTCAGTCCTATGGAAAAGAAAAAAAAATAGTGATAATCTCTAATCTTTGGAGACAAATATAGCTTCATATATTCATTTATTATACACTTATATACATATTTATATGATCATATTAGAAATGTATTTGGTCTACTTTAATATATGTCACTGGAATTCCCCTCTTCCCAAAAACAGGAAAGGGAATTGCAATGCAAATATGATTGCATTGTCTGAAACTGAAAAGAAAAAAAAGTGCTAAAAGTGGTGAGAACAAAGGGCAACGCTTTTCTAATTCCTCCTGAGTGTTTGTCATAATAGACGAATCCTTTAGTACAGTTCATATTAAACAATTGAAAATATCTAATTATTCCATTTGAGGATGGAATGATTAGTCATTAAACAGCATAACAGCTGTATAATGCTCTAATGTTCTACTGGTCATGTGTTTTTGACGACAGCCTGCTTGATTAATCATGGCTCAAATTAATTATGACAAAAAACACATGCAGTTACATGTACCATCATGTTACCCTTGCTCCAGCCTTTCAGGAAAAGAAAAAAAAAAAAAAAAAAAAAAAAAAAAAAAAAGCCAGGTTGAGGACAACAAACCAATTTGGGTGTTGTCACGTCAGAATTCCTGCAGTGTATAGGAATTAATGAGCAACGTCCCAGTTTCTGTAAAAACCCTGCCTAAGGCACACAGCTCCCATGCGGAGACTTAAATCGGGCAGGTCACGATTCATTTAGAGGTGACAGATGCTCGGAGCTCCCGAAAAAAGGCCAGTTAAATGTGTGCAGCTCAAGTCAGGGTTCAGCCCATAATATTAAAAAAAGAATACTGAGGGATTTTCAATATATCGACATTACAACTCAGTCATTATGTAAGTACAAGATGTCAGGGATGATGCAAAGCCGGTGTCTCTGAGGCTCTAATCAAAATCCTTGGCCCAATATTGCTTCCTGAGGAAGCGATTAAGCAAAATATGATGACAGTTTGTGTTTCGCAGAAATAGAAATATGACACAGGACCAGATTATAGACACGCATATGGACTTTCAAAATGGATCATCTTTTGTTCTGCACATCATGACCGTAGCCTGCTTATGTCCTTGGTCATGATGCATGCGTCATGTCCGAGACAAGGTGACAGACTGAATTAATAACAGAATGATTTTTCATGCATATTTCAATTCCTTATAGGGGCAAAATCCTAAAGCTCTATGCGTAATCCTGTTTGTATGACTGACTTATGTGCCATGCTCTGAATAATTGTTAGAGGTCATGAAATTTTCTGCATTGATGAGGAATTGAATCTCGAGAGCAAAGGAAAGTACTGAGGCTCCTTGACAAGGCATGAAAAAATCTGCAGAGGCAGGACTTGTGATTGTAACCTTTCTTACTTTATATATATATATATATATATATATATATATATATATATATATTCAAAAATGAGGAGACAAAGCGTAGGTCCCCAGGGTCCGTTTTTTTGTTTCTTCCACTGAATGAACCTTCTCCTCTGTACGTTTCAGGTGCACTCATTATCCCTCAAAACAAATAGCTCCTTTATACCACTGCCTCCCCCCATTTGTTTAAGACAAAGTCGTGTAATTAAAATCTAATCAAAGAGGGGAGGGAAATCATGAATATTTAAATCTGCTTGCCTTCTGAATCTTAATGAAATGATAATTTATGAGAGCTCAGGGCTTAATTCTGGCCAGGGAGCAAATTAACTGGATTTTCATGGATTCCCTAAAGTCATTTCTCCCTCTCGTAGCCTCCGTGTTTAACATATGGAAACATGATTAAAACTTCTATTTAAAGCTTAGATCACCAAAGTGTTTGTGAAATCAAGTGCATTCAGAGAGCACGTTACACCTGTTTTCTCAGTACAGAAAGACGACGTTAGCCTAACAATATTAGGATATAAAACACCTGGGCTGCTAGTGAAACTGAGAGCTGGTGTATAATTCAGTATGATAAAAGTCTGATCAATTTAGCATTTTGCATCCACGCTAATACTCTGATGGCTTCTGTAAATCTATCAGCAAGTGCCTTTGATAAGCAAGCCGCAAGCTGCACTTCGGGTGATTTCCTTACACCTTTTTTTTTTTTTTTCCCTTTTCAAGTTTGATTACTGAGAAACAGAGTCGCCTGTTGTGAGCTTGTGTCAGTGCTATTCCTGATGCTGATGGCAGTTTCAGACAAAAGTGTTAATATAACCTTAAGAGACATAGTGTTTTATAATTAAGGCAATTATAAACTGTCATCAGCATCAGGAATAGCAATGAGACAAACTCACACCTGGCGAATCTGTCTCTCAGGAATGAGAGAGAGCAGAAATTTAGAACACTGTCTTTAGCACTATTTCACACATTGACTTGTGCAACACTCAAATATGCAACAACAAACTCAAAAGTTGACTGGAGCCCGACTCGGGGTTTGAGCATGAAGTCTGCTAATACAAATTGAATCAATTTGTCTTGCCTAAATTCATCATTATTCAAAAGTGACTGGTACCAGGTGCTCTGGTGCTGTGTACCTTTCCAAAAAGGCTCAGCTGCTTTTTCATCGACAGCCAAATCAGCCTGAGTCTAACTGGGTCAAGTCAGATGAGTCTTTTGAACCGCTGTCCTATTCTGTAGACTCTTGTTCAGTCTCTCCTTTAGTTTTCACGTGAAAAGAAAGAAAGGAAATACAAAGCGTTGGTGACTTTGACCCCTTGAAGCCTCTTTTATTATTTACTGGTCTTCCTGAAGAAGGTAAATTTCTCAACCCCCAACCCCCCAGTGATTCAGTTCAAGTGCAAGCATTGTGCTCTTCATCTGGAAGCCTGCCACAGCATGATGCACTACAGTAGTTTACAGCCTTGGGGTTGATGACAGCAGGGATCAACACTGTAGTCAACTGAATCCAGTGTGTGTGTGTGTGTTTGTGTGTGTAGACCTCATAAGCTGCCATCACTGAACATGCCAATGGTAAGAGATGCATGGCATACTGGCTTATCACATTAAGGTCATCTGGTCACATCTGGCCATGTTACTGTTTTACCCTCTTCCTTATTATTGACTCCATGGATTCATGACCTTAACATGATCAAACTTCAAATCGAGTGGCCAACAGAGTACAGAGTGCATAAAATGCTGGAGATCTCTGATTGGATTATGTGAATTGCAAATCAATGTCTTTGCTAGAAGATAGATTGATGTCCTTTAAATGCCAAAACTGACAAAACAAGAAAAACTGAAAACATAACCTTTGGCACTGAATCAAATTGAAAACTTGTTTTAATCACATTCTCAAATATATATATATATCGATCTTAAGAACTCTATATAATAAAACCCATACCACAACGCTGTTGAATTCTCAAATCTGATTGGCCAGAAGGTGTTGATTTAATCTTCTATAACAGCAGATCTAACAGTAGTTTCTATAGTAACAGCTCATTCATTTATATGGCAAAAGTTCCAAATAATCTAAGACTAATAATAAATGAATTAAAATCTGTATCATTAAATGGAGAAAAACATCTAAATCACTGATATAGTGAAGTGTTCTATAAGGACATGTTTAACATTTATGGAAGGAGTCTGTGGAATCACTGTGGTAAAAGAGGAATAAAACACTTAACAGCATGTTACAGGAAAATGATCAACTTCAGGGTTGTACGAGTAACTCTGCCTCATGTCAGGCCACATCACAGCATGCTGTCATTGATTATTTTCCTATAATTTGAGTTTTCAGAATCCTGTTTACACAGTTATAAGCCCTAGCTATCCTATTTTCTAACTAATTTAGTTGGTTCTATTTCCCAAAATACAAACCATTTAGGTAGCCTAACGTAAACCGTAGGCAGTTACTAAGGATGCTGTAAATGTTGTTCATGCCCCACTGTGCAGGACTTCATTTTGTCCCTCAAGCTTTTTGGTTGGGATCCCAGACCTGATGTACAGCCTTGTTCTGACTTACCTCAGAAGTGCCGAGTCCGAGATCGGAATTGCGTCAGTTTTGACTTCCGTGCATTCGAGCAACAAAGAGGAATAAAGACATGGACGCCTCCATGATTGTCTTAAACAGCTAAACCTCCTCAAAACAGCAAACTGTATAGTCAGTGTTATAGATTTAACAAGTGAATATGTCTGTATTCAGTATAACTCATTTAGAGGTAAGAAGTGTCGTTTGTTTAATACTGAACTCACTGAACGCTGAGGAACTAGGAGTTGAGGAGACCGTTCACAGTTCACAGAGTAGGAATTCTGAATTGAGGGGGCGATTTTTTTGTTAGTTTTTTCCTGGTCAGAGGTCAGGCATTATGACTTTCGGCCTCCAGTCGAAAAACAGGATTTTTCTCTTCTCTGTGATGTTTTCTGGACTAATAATATTATAATATTAAGTGCAATAATATTGTCTGTATTTGTGTAGAACATATTAGCTGTTCAATGCAAATAATGTATTCAGACTTGGTTACATCCCAAATTTCCATGGCAAACCAAGTTGTTCAAATTGCTGAATTCGCAAGGAGCTAAGTTAGTTTTGGACTTTCCACATTCAGAGAAAATTATTAACTTTGAAACTTCTCAATTCGGGTGAGTCCAGTGCATCACCTGTGCACTTAATCAGATTTCCGAGATGTGCTCACTCTGTATGAGGGTTTGATCAAGGCAGCATATGAACGACAGCCGGAGGGACACTTCGCTTGGAAGAAGTGGCAGACAGGAATGGAGCAGCAGTTATCATTTCCCAACTTCAGGGTTTTGCACCGAATGTATTAGATTTTCTGGGAGGATGTGATGTGATGTAGCCTCCGGGGCTGCTGACTCTACTCTCGCTGATAAAATCCCGGATGAGGGAAAATCAACATCAACTTTGCTTTTTCAGCCATATTTCCGGCTGATCTTACACTGAAGTCAGTTTGTCCAACTAGTTGTTTGGTCTTGCAAAAAGAACAGTTTCAAAACTTGAGCAATCCACTGTATTTGGTCACATGACGATGAAATTGTAGTGATAAAGTCATCAGACGTGCAGAGCCTCTGTAGAAAGTATTCCTTAATGAGAGAAAAACCCTGTTTACTCCTACAATTTGGAAGACTCTAGGCTGATACTGACAGGTAGCTTATAAAGCTGTGAAGCCACAGCCATTAGCATAACCGCATCAATTTATCACAGACGCCTCCAAGTGTAGTTCTGGGAAAAAAGAAAAAATAAATAAAATCCTGACAGCAATGTGGATACTTTGCCAATTTTGACCAGTATAGCAGTAAATCATCTGTGCTTTAAATTAGGACAAATCCATATGCAGGATTTCTGATATCAAAATTCCACTGAGAGAAAACAAACTGTTCTGTAGAGGCAGTAAAAGCACCGTAGTCCATTAACACAGCTATGAGGAGAAATGGCTGTTTATATAATGGTTTTTGTGGAAATTACACTAATTACACAATTATATGATAGAAAATTATAGTCGTGTGGCACACATGAAGCCAGACTGAAAAGCACCAGAGCATTCCTGATTCAGGACCATCTAGCAGACCTTGGAAAATGACCTCATGGCCACACTGATGGAGAGGCAAAAGTAATCAAATTTCCACAAATCACATGACCACATGCTTGTTAATGACGCATTTAAAACAGTGTATGGAACATGATTAAAATGACAGTAAAAAGGGAATGCTGTCAGGAAGAAAAATAAAAAATAAAAAGATGGCCGCTCTCGACACCAGGGCTGTGAAATTGTAGCCAGGGGCTTTCTTCATGATCCTGATTTTTTTTTTTTTTTTCATCTTTTTCCATTTTCGTTTCTTTTCTGAAGGACAGAGAAAATGCCAAGGACTTCCAGGTGGAGCAGAGAGCACAGATCCACTACTCAGCTCCCAGAAAAAGTTAAAGCGTACTCAAATTACAAAGAACGGAAATACTTTTGGATATTAAGATGAGTCCTCATCATTTATGACCCTTGCAAGGTCACAAATTCACTTTGTAAAGATATTAAAGGTGTTTTAGTGATCTTGCACCATAGGGGAAAGGAATGAATTCATAACAGAAGAGAATACGGTACACACACACACTTCCTCTGAAAGTACTGGAATGGCTATACACAGATGACGACACTACCTCCACGTGCTTGACCGATATGTTCATGTGTGTTGGATCATGAGCAGATCGATTCTTTCTCCACACTTTGGTAGAGGTTAATCTTGGGTCCAGAACTTGTGTGTCTCATCTTTATATTTCTTTACAAAATCTGGCCTTCTGATTCTTACTACTGATGAGTGGTTTGCGTCTTGTGGTATGGCCTCTATATTTCTTGCTCTCAAAGTCTTTTTGAAAAGGTGGATTGTGATACCTTCACCCTGCCCTTTGGTTGTTGGTGATTGCTGACTGCGGTTTTTGGGTTTTTCTTCACAGCTTTCACAATGTTTCTGTCATTAACTGCTGTTGTTTTCCTTGGCCGCCTGTTAGTACACCACTGGTTTCTTTCTTTTTCAGGACATTCCAATTTGTTTTATTGGCTATGGCCAATGCTTGAGCAATGGCTCTTGATCTTCTCAGCTTCGAAATGGCTTGCTTTTCTCCCACACACAGCTCTCTGGTCTTCATGTTGGTTTATCCTTTTGAACAACAGATACAGTCTTCACAGGTAAAAGCCAGGACTCAAACCAAGAGTAGACATTCAGAACTATGAATTGTTCAAACCTTCAATCTAACAGGGCACCTGGACAGCAAGAAACACCTGTCAGTCACATGTTCCAATATTTTTGATCACTTGAAAGATGGATGGGTTTGAACAATAAATGTCGGGTTCTAAGTTGTTTAATACATCTACATGTAAATATTAAAAAATGAAGGCTGAAATTCTGATCTACCATCACATATTCATCTTTTGATCTCAAACCCAAATGTATTTAGTGTTTATAGTAAACACACCAGAAATGGACCTTCCAATACTTCTGGTGTGTGTGTGTGTGTGTGTGTGTGTGTGTGTGTGTATTCAACAAAACATTTTTTCTAATTACACTATCTGTTGTCACACTGATGAGGATGGGTTTCCTTCTGAGTCTGGTTCCTCTCAAGGTTTCTCTCTCATATCTCAGGGAGTTTTTAAACTTGCCCCCTTGCCTCTGGCTTGCTCATTAGGGATAAATTCATACATTTACATTTTATATCCTGAATGTATTTACTTCTGTAAAGCTGCTTTGTGACCATGTCCATTGTTGAACTGAATTGAAAACCACTGACAGGTGAAGTTAATAACATTGATTTTCTTCATTATAATGGCACCTGTCAAAGGGCAGCAAGTGAACAGTCAGTTCTCGAACTTGATGTATTGGAAGCAGGAAAAATGGGCAAATTGTGATGGCTAGATGACTGGGTCAGAGCATCTCCAAAACGGCAGGTATTGTGGGTGTTCCCAGTATGCAGTGGTTAGTACCTACCAAAAGTGGTCCAAGGAAGGACAACCAGTGAACCAGTGACAGAGTCATGGGCACCCAAGGTGCACTGATGTGAGTGGAAAGTGAAGCAAAGGCTAGCCCGTCTGGTCTGATCCCACAGAAGAGCTACTGTAGCACAAATTGCTGAAAAAGTTAATGCTGGTTATGATAGAAAGGTGTCAGGACACACAGTGCATCACAGCTTGCTGTGTAAGGGGCTGCGTAGCTGCAGGCCTGTCAGAGTGCCCATGCTGACTCCTGTGCACCGTCTAAAGCTCCTACAATGGGCACGTGAGCATCAGAACTGGACCATGCACACAAATTGTTCAGGAATGGTTTGAGGAACATGACAAAAGGGTTCAAGGTGTTGACTTGGCCTCCAGATTCCCCAGATCTCGACCTGATCAAGCATCTGTGGGATGTACTGGACAAACAAGTCCGATCCATGGAGGCCCAAAATCACAACTTACAGGACTTAAAGAATCTGCTGCTAACGTCTTGATGCCAGATACCACAGCATACCTTCAGAGGTCTTGTGGAGTCCATGCCTCGAAGGGTCAGAGCTGTTTTGGTGGCACAAGGGAGACCTACATGATATTAGGCAGGTGGTTTTAATGTCATGGCTGATTGGTGTATATAACTGATCATAATCATATCATGCAAAAACAAATAATACTTGGCCTAGATATAATTGTACAAAAGCCTGGTTAAGTATTGAAATAGAATATGTGCCACTTCTAACACGGCAGTATGAAACCACATGGTAGTGACCTAGGTGCAGATCCTATTTTATTTCACCTTAGTATTCATAACATCAGGAAATAACTCAACTTATAAAAAAAAAATTTAAAAAAAGGTGAATTTGCCATCCAGCTGAGCCAGATCTAAATATTCAATATTAAAACACAATTTCCAGTATACGCCAGCCATGCCATGCTCTTCCTGCTAACGGATTTGCAAGGCACAATCCATTTCCATTGCGTTAACAGGAAAAGCTAGATGTCTGGCGTTTAAAAGCGGATTATCAGAGCATCTATTAGGGTGCTGGAGGAGCCATTTGAATTCACTGCACACTCACAATCGACTAGCAAAGCAGAAATGTCCATAAAAAGCAAAACAAATTTGGAGTTTTACAGCTCTTCCATGTATTTTAGGGACGTACATTTATAAGCAATGTGACCTACTCGCTCTGTTTCTGCCTAATCACATCTAAAGGAAAAGAGGATCAGCGATCAGTTTTCAATCTTCTACGCTATGCTAAGCGCCTGTGACAGCTGTTCATGCGGTCTGTCATGCTTCTCTCTGTCCATTGTGTGTCAACACTGCAACACAGGCTTTGTTTATCTTTCCAGCCTGCTCATTTATTCTCCACTCCTAAACAAGCTGCCTGTAACGATCCACGATTCAGATGGTAATGTCACACCGGATTAAACCAGCCGGAGCGTGACGCAGGCCGAGGCCTCACGGTTTTCCGAACTACTGCAACCTGACTGGAGAAATCTGCCCTTTCAAAACCCATTATACCACAGCAATGCTGAAATCTCTAATCTGATTGGTCAGGTGTAGACTAATTTTCTATAACAGCAGCTCTGATAATTGTGCTGTCTTGCTGCTTGCAGGATTTATATTACTGCGCTCGTTCACACGAGCTATCGTTTCTATAGTAACGACTCCTTCGCATGATCTAAGCGTAATAGCAAACTGGTTAGAAAATGTGTGCGATTGTCGATATTGTGAAGCTTTCTGTAAGGAGGCTTAACATGTATGGAAGGAGTCTCCAGTGTCAGATTTGTTTTCGACCACAGGAAAGTCTTCATGATAGGCGGAAAAAAAAAACAGGCTGTTAAGGGAACAACTGCTTATAGCGGCTATAACAATTATACAATATTAAATGTGACTATAGTACAGCATGTCGTAAGACATTTTAAAAAGGAATTGTTTGCAAATGGAAGCGGTACAAGAGGAATAAAACACTCCAGGACGTGTGGTTATTGGAAAATAATCCATTTCTGGCTGGTAACAGTACTTCCTCTTCACATCGGGCCACTTCACACCACCCTACTGTTGATTATATACCTGTAACAACTTACCCATCATGTTTTTTTATTCCTTACTGAGTACAGCTGAGTACAAATGCTAATAAAGCTCAGTTCCTGCAGACCTGCGCTGAACTGCCTGATGTGTTATTATTAACCAAAATGGAAGTTTTTTTTTTTTCCCTCCTCCAGCCATTATACGAGTTGTGCTGCAGCATCCAACTATGAGTGCAGCAGAGCTAAAATAACAACTAAGAGAGGATCGCAGGCCATGAAATATTTATATATTTAAAAGAGCGCTGTCAAAATAAAAGCCTCTTAATGTCAGCTACACCTAAGGCACAAGCTGAGGGGCAAGGGAAGGGGGAAAAAAAAGGCTTCTGCACGATGAAGCATGAATCAGTGATATTTTAAATTTACTTCGGAAAAAGGTCTCAACAGTGCCCTCGTTTGGCAAGTGGATAAAACTGCCAAAAAAAAAAAAAAAAGACCAGAAACAAACAACGTGGACTGTTCTTTGAAGCGTGTATGAAGTCTGCCATCCAGTGGTTTTCTCGCAAGCTTTATATTCCAAAAACAACAACAACTGGAGATAAACGATAAGCACCTTTGGGAGCATCTATGTTAACCCTGTATTCAGTACTCAGCAAAAGATGCAGAATTGTTCTGTGATTACAATTGTATTCGAAATGGAAATCACCTGAAAGCACTTCTTTTGCTTGGGGATCTAAATAAAACTAAAATTTAAAAAAAAAAAAAAAAAAAAAAAGAGCAGTTAGTCACTTTTTTGTTTCAAAGACTGATTATTTTAACACTTTTATAACACACTGCGATTTTCAGATCCCAAAAACCAGGACCTTTTAAAAAAAAAAAAAAAACATGATCGATTTCAAATTCTTGCTCTATATTCCAGCCGGAGCAAATCAGAAGCGCTCTCTCTCTCCTAATAGATTCATGTATCATTCTTTCCCTCCACCATGATGTCCAGCGCAACTCAAGTGACTGTAGAATCATACAGAGGATTTCTAAAAAAAAAATAAAATAAAAATAAATTCCCCCCCCACACCCTCACATCACGATTCTACTCATATCCTTTACCCAATCACTCACTGCAGGACCTGGCTGCACTTCTGCACCATCAAAGAGATACAGATATTCTGCCACGCACATATCAAAGCTGTTTGATTGCTCGGTGTCATACAAGTACGGCGAGGGGGGAAAAAAAAAATTTTTTTACACGTCTATCTCCTTCAGTGTAATTGGAGAGCTTCATGAATAATCAGTATTTTTTTTGTGGACGGAAAGTATCAGCACTTGCAATCACGAGTTGATTATGGTAATCTGAAGCCTCTTTGGCACACAAAAGACATGAATTAATCACTAGTGGCACACTGCTATTTCTGGATCAGCATTCTTCCTGGCAGCAGGAACGAAAGAAAAGCCGCAAACCGGCCCAAGATAGCATCTTTGGGAGGGGAGGACTGGGACTAACGAGAAACGAGTGGTTTCGGGTGGCTAATGAGTTGTGGCGAGCTCTCTTCATCGTGCGTCTCAAAAGTGACTTTTAATTGGGGCGATTAGTCACCGTCTTGGTGCACTGAAATGAGATGAAAGCAGATTTCTGCTTCTTCGTGGCCGTATTTCCAGCGTTTTGGAGGTGTTTTTGCGAATGCTAAGTACCAAAACAGCCGCTCAGTGTGTTTGCTTTCTCTTCATGAAATGTCACCAAGGATGCTCGTGAACTCATAAAACTACTGAGAAACATACTAATTTCAACATATACCATTTATTTAATAACAATTTACAGAACAGCAGAATACATCATCATCAGGTTTCACTTATCTCTCCTCCGAGATGTGGAGGAACGTGAGAACGGCAAGATGGAGGATTCCTCTACATCGCTTTCCCTTCAGCTGACTTTTCACTTCAGCCAGATGCCTTTGTCTCCTGCGTCTTCGTTGTAACCCTCTGCGTACTGCTTTCCTGGAAGCTAAAGCGAGAAACAGTAATGTTAATGTTAGTGACCAATTTCCACACAATCGAGTCTTCCAGAAACTAAAATTGATGTTTCAGGGGGGTTTTGTACAAGTCTCTTGGCCCTGTAGACACAAATAAACCAGTATATGAGGGGAGGGGGGAAAGAAACAGTTTTATAGTTTATCATTTTCGAAAAATCTCAGATGATTCATCATATACTTGTCCAATCTGCGTCCAATCAAAAGCTCTCCAGAACACATTAGCCCCGCCCCGGAAACAAACTGCGTATCGTAATCGCTCTACAACTGAAAACTATTTAAAAGTGTGGCCTCTTATTTAGCTGGTTTGCTAAGTTTGTTTAAATTTGGCAGGTTATGCGGCGCATCTTGGACGCTATTGGCTGTGGAAATCAATCATGCCTTTTGACACACTCCCTGCACGACTTACTGTTTCAAAAGTACTGTTCGAGTCTGGCTATTGTCTTTATATTTTTCCCCGTCAAACACTACATGGCCAAAAATATGTGCACCCCTGACCATCACACTCTTACGTGGTTCTTCTTTAAATTGTTCCCACAATGTTGGAAGCACACAATTGTATAGAATATCTTTGTATGCTGTATCTTTACAGTTTCCCTTCACTGGAACTAAGAGGCCCAAACCTGTTCCAGCATGATGACGCCCCTGTGCACAAAGCGAGCT